>OZ001647.1:25297649-25397649 GCA_963924145.1 Pyrausta purpuralis
TAGACGTTGCAGCGTTGGTTTTAAGCTAGTCAGCTTTAAGGTTCATAATCCGCGCGCATCGTGTAATTAAATAAAAATATTAAACGTAGTGTTTCAGTGCTTCCAGTACCAATGTAAAGTAACAGAGATAATAATAAAATACACAGAAAATAATAAACATTTTATTGCTTTTTATTCAATTTACAATTCTAATAGGTAAAAACAATGAATATAAAAGAAAAGCCAAATTTGTATCAAAAAGAAATAAAAGCCGTACCTATTAAATGTTTACCTCTTATACCTCCACAAATTTGAGCAGATACATACGTACCTGACTGTACGTAAAAGGGCCTTATATTATATGACTTTTTAAAGGAGGCCGTCAATTTATATGTAGAGTCCGCTTTTTTGTGACCATTCTAATTTGGCCGGATAATCAATAACGTAAAATCGATTAGCCTTATTGCTTGTATCTGCTAAAATTTGCCTTATTTTAATGTAAATATTTCAAGACACGTTCTTTGTTAAGCGCACTAAACGTTGGTGTATACTTGAACACATACAGTTGGTTTTAATTATTGAATTCACATGACAAAATTATGCACTGTGAGTTTGGAGTCAAAGTGGAATTATTAGGAAACTAATAAACGGCTGCTCTTCGTACTCTTTGAGGTGGTTTAAAATAATAAATGTGTTCTTCAAACGTTGGAACTGTATTCATTGGTTGCTTATTTAAATAGTTCTATCGATTTTTACATTTCCAAATACCTGCTTATTTCTCAAGAACCAGAAAGATATAGTTACATACAAATAATGGATAAACAGCCGGTTTCTGATTTGAGCATTTGAGTGAAAATCTGTTGAGATCTGCTCAAATAGTTGATGAGTACTTAAGTTTCCTACGTTTCATTCGTAAATTTAAGATTGCCTCAAACCACATTCAACTGAGATTTATCCTTGATTATACTGCAACGTTCCGTTACAAGTAAAAACAACTGATTTTTACCGGTTTTTATTTAAAAAGAGATTTGGTTTCATTATAGGCATTAATAAATTCTGGATTTCATTAGGTCACTCATATATCCCTAAAAGCATTAGTTTGCGAATAAGATTTTAAGTTAAATAGGCAGTATTCTACATTTTGATTAAATTCTTAAAATTAAATTGCGAACGATTGCCGAGAACGGAATCTCTTTTGTCAATCAATCAATGTATGTCAATGTCATACTCAAACTTGATAATGTTTGATTTCCTGCAATGTTTTATGATTGAAAATTTTATTAGTTGAAGAACTTTGAAATACATTCATCATCATCATTATCAGCCAAAGGACGTGCACTGCTGAACTGAACATAGACCTACCCCACAGTTTTCCACTGCGGCCGATCACAAGCGGGCTGCATCCAGTGTGATCCCGCGATCTTAACAAGGTCGTTCGACCATCTTGTCGGTGGAAATCCCACGCTGCGCTTTTGATCGAAAGGTCTCCAATCTAGAATTTTCAACTTTCTGCCCCAGCGGCCATCAGTTCTTCGCGCTATGTGCCCTGCCCACTGCCACTTGAGCTTACTAATTTGTAGGGATATGTCCGTTACCTTAGTTCTTCTACGTATCTCTGTATCGTCTGATTCGATCTCGTAGAGAAACATCCAGCATATCCCTCTCCATCTCTCGTTGTGTGATTTTGAGCTTCTTTATGAATCCCATAGTTAGAGACCACGTTTCGGATCCGTATGACATTACTGGTAACACACACTGGTTAAATACTTTCGTATTCAGACACTGAGGTAATTCAGACGAGAAGACGCTCTTGCGCAGTTTCCTGAACGCTGCCCAGCAGATTAGGATCCGACGATTGACCTCTTTCTCAAAGTAGAAATAGTTTCAAAATTTATGAAATGGGAACCACAAAGAAAAAAAGATGTCTCAACTACATACAGGAAGAGAAGGAAAATTATAGTGGTGAAAAATAATAAAAAACACTATTTCAAACCTGATTTTAAAAATAATACAGTGAAATTATTAAGAAAAATATACTTTAGATAAAAAAAAACAAGATTTGCAGGTAAAGATTTTAAAGAAGGAGTTGGAAGAAGCTAACAAAATCGACCGGATGCAGGCAATCTTGTATGGACCGGATCGCATACCCTTACCAGTGTGCCAATCCTTTTTACCTTCTATTTGTATTTACCTTTGTATTTTTGTAATTAATATAACTTTGTTTGAATTATAGTATATTTTGAGATTAATTTAACTTTGTATTATTATAGCGTGTTGTCTGCACTGCCTCATCACCTGTTGGAGCTAGCTATAGCCTTCCCCAATTAAGCTGGTCGCAAAATTCGCAAATTGTCCCAAATTTGAATTTAAGTAGGACTTAAGTACCCTCATTGGGTTGCTTAGCTGTCAGACGCTTAAGTTCACAGTGAGCAGGCTTTGAGTACTGTCAGTAGTGTTGTGCAACGCAAATTTCGAGCTAAGTACTAGCTGATGTCAAAGTTGAGAATTCTCAACCTCAAATGCTCAAATTACACTTAAACTTAATTTAGAAACAGGAATACTTTTGAGTCATACTTAAGTCGAGCTTAAGTTGTTCTCAACGTGAAATGCTCAATTCAGAAACCGGCTGAAAGTGTCACAAATAAACACCTTTTAGTGTAAGTTTTTTTACGGTCGCACATTAACCGGTTCCCGTGACATAGGATATGGAGAAACGTTTCTCTAGCAGGAAATGGAATATCTTAAAAACGGTGAGTCCTACAGATTAAATTTTTAGTCGCACAAATTATGTGTTATAAGTTCTATCTAACAATATACTTTGTTCTGCTCCAGAGTCATTATTTAAAAAAGTTCCTGCTGGAGCAGCGTTTCTCCAGCAGAAAACGTATTTTCCGTTTTATGCAAAAACTGTGGCCCCAACAAATTTTCTATTTGGCGCACTAATTAAGCATACTTAGCACTATCCAACGGCATACTTCAATGTGCCCTACGAAACACTTTCCTGCTAGAGTAACGGACACGAAGGGGCCAGTGAGTCTGAACAGGTTGCATCCCATACCGGCACCCGGCCCATCTTCCATGGAATCAAACTCGTGCCACCCGGTGTCTTGTCATCGTCTCTAGCAATACCAGCCGGTTCAAGTAGACTTGGCACGTTGACAGTGGCAAGGGACCGGCGTATGATCGTTAAGTGCGGCATGTCTCGAGAAGCGGCCTGCACTTTTTTGGAATGACAGTCCGTGATGTCCTAGCTCGTCGACATCACTGCCACAGGGACATTTATGAGGAACGCAGACCGGAACCCCAAGCCGTAGACAGGATGAGATTCGGAGCGTGTCCGACACAAGAAATGTCCCAGTATTTGTCGAAGGGTACGCGTAAAGCCAGTAGCCGGCCTCATGCGTACTCACGGCGAAAAGCCTGGCACGCGCCGAACCTGTACTACAGCTTAAAAGATTGTCAAAAGTAAATTTAGAGGTAATGTCATCCCAGCTCCTCTGTGAATTTTGAGAAACTGGAAAATTTTGACCTGGGCATGCAATTAAGAAAGCGTTTCTAGCTTCTTCCAAGCCAGCAATCTCAAAGTTTGAAGGGAGTGCCCTCAACATTCAATTAACTTTAATGTTTCATAGCCTGGTGGCCTATTTTAAACTAATTTCCTGAGGGTATCCTATTAACATTTATAATATTCGTAATATTAATAGTATGAATTCGTACAGATTTGGAAATTTCTTAAAATATGTAAAAAAATCTTAACTAAATTCTTAAATAAAAATTATTAAGAGGTAAACATATCAAAGTCCTAGCGCGTACTATTTTGAGACGGAAGGAGTATTATATTTTGGTATAAGAGTATTTTTTTTAGGTTTTTCGATTAATTATCGGGAACTATGCATTTTAGCGACATGAGACCTTCTACAAAATGAAAGCTGATAAAATTTGCTACTATTTTAACTTATTCAAGTTTTAAACGGAGCTCAAAAAAGGAGGTTATCAATTCGACATCAAATTGGATAATATAACTATGATGATCTTTTAAGGCTTGCAAAAACTTGTGCTATATTTCGGTAGTGTATGTATGTTTGTTTGTATAATTTTATTGTTCGTTACGGATTTAACGGATTTAATGTAGTGAATTTGGATTTTTCATTTTAATTTATTGAAGCATATTCCACTAAAGGGAACAGTGTAAGCTTCATCGAAATCGGTTAGGTAGGTTTTGAAATTAATATGTGCAAAAATAAAAACTATGGAGTAAAAATATCATGTTCCAACCAGGGCTTGAAACCGGTTCAAGATTTACCGGTATTATAACGGTTAAACCGGTTTTATCGTAAAATTCCGTTCCGGAGCGGAACCAAATAAGAGCGATACTGTGAAGAATAGACATCGAAAGTAGCTTTGCTGGGGAGCATCTCCGTGGCAGCGCCACTCAGAATATGACCTCACGCTATAGTTTTTTAAAAACCTGTTGTACCGATTGTGTTTGTGGGTACGTGTTGCAAAATATCATTATTAATGAGCAGTTTTATATTTTTATGGAAAAGAAAGTCGCGTTAGTTACACCACTTATAACTCGAGAACGGATAGACCGATTTTCGTGATTTTGACTTTGTTGGATTAGTTTTCATCCCGATTATCATAATAAGCATTGAACCATTGAAAATTCACGCTACCACTTATAAATAATGTGACATGCTTTGCCGTATTTTTCAATAGAATCTATAAAACGATACATAATGCCCTCATTTTTAACCCCAAGAAAGCAATTTTGAATATGATTGCATTTAGAATTTTCTTTCAATTTTTTAAAACCACGAACCGACATAGTTATACAGGATGTTCAGAAAGTCGAGATCAAGCCGAAACCGTTTGATAAGCTAGGCCATGACAGTCACTGGAAAAATAAAATGAAAATTCTACTTTACGTACTTTTCGAGTTATGGACTTTTGAAAAATATCTTAAATTGACACCTTGTATTCGTTTGTAGACAAATTTTTGGCATATAAACAGCCAAAATTTGGCCTATTTGCCGTTACAGGATTAACCCTTACTCTCAGGGAAACTAGTATGTTATAATCAAATTTCTGTTTAATAATGATATTTTTAATTAACTCGTACGCAATAAACACTATTATTTAGTACAACCATGTTAAAACAAGCTATTGCGGTTTATTATCTTTCCGAAGTACGTTTCAATTTTAGCACTGCTAGCAGAACCACAATCATATTCCAAAGTGAGATCGGTTTTTAATATGGTGCTTCTCCGGCAAAGTACTTATGTGTTTTTTTTTATCGGTGATAGCGTGAATTTTCAATATTTCAAAATACGAGTACTTATTGTTATTCAGGATGAAAACTAGTCCAACAAAGTAAAAATCATGAAAATCGGTCCATTATACAGGATGTTGTTTTGGTCAGTGACATCCAACACAGGGGTTATGCTTATTCTAAAAAAATATTTTCTTTAAATTAAATGCTAGTTTTATAATAGAAAACCTCTCCACAACACTCTAAAAAACTTCAAACGAATGAGGAAACTCGCACCCTCGCACGTAGCTAGCGCGTATCTACGAAAAATTATCCCGAAGCTAGTAAGCTACGAAGAGGCTACTTGGTGTTGGTAGTTTTGACTCGATCGCTGTATTGCATCAAGAAATCGATTTTGTTTTTTTCTATTTGAAACAAAAAATATATATATAAATATTTTGGCATCAGTATCGTTTGTACAGCCATCCCTTAGTCGCTCGTCGCTGACCAAAAGCACATCCTGTATAAGCGATGTAACTAACCGTTCTTTTACATAAAAATATAAAACTCCTCATTAATAACGATATTTTGCACCACGTACACATCTTCGGTTCTCTCCTATGATTAAATTAAAATACCAAAAGGGATGGGCTAAGTCTATTTTCAACAATTAGTGGTAGTACCAAGGAAAATTTACTAAGGGATTATAGCAACGTCAGAAAAGACTAATCAGACTGAATAAGTATGAACGACCGATCTTAAAATGACATTTAAATAAATGATTGCTGAAAATATTAGGTGGCGTTTTTAAATTAGGTGTTTTGTATTATATTCGGTGAATATTCCTGTGTCGGAAGTCTCGACATAGTTCCGTGTAAAACCACCAGGTGGCGCTCGAAAAATGCTGAGAAAAAATTATTGTTTTCGTGTATTTATTGATTTAGAAGAATTTTTGAATGATGCTTAAAAAACTACATATATTTTTTAAGATTTATTAAAACTATAGCTACGTAAGTTAAAATGATATTATACGAAAAAAGTTCACCGATCGAATTTTCTTTGTCAAAGGAAAAATAGATTTGAGTTTCTCGGGGTCACAATTTCTATGCACTTAAATTTTGTTTGTGCCCTAGTTATTTTACGTGTAGATATTTTACTTGATTTGTAAGGTAACTAGCGGACCCAGCGAACTTTGTTTCGCCCCCAGCCCCGTCCCGCCGAGTCCCGTAATTTTAAAAGTTAAGCATTCCCAGTAAATAATGTTTCGCCTTTAAATTACTAAAATGGCTATTAAAAAATAAGGGTGGATCGTAGAAGGGTGAAAATTGAGGATTGTATGTATTTTTGTATGTTGTATCATAAAAAAATAGAAATTAAAAATTTTGTCTAAAAAATCAAATAAAAAAATTTTGGGGTGGACTACCCCTAACATTTAGGGGGATGAAAAATAGATGTTGGCCGATTCTCATAGATACCGCATAAGCACAAAAAAAATCATCAAAATCGGTCAAGCCGTTTCGGAGGAGTATGGCAACGAAAACTGTGTCACGAGAATTTTACATATAAGATTTTCGCAATCGAATTGCCGCGAGAATCGGCCTCCTGGACCACTGGAGAAGCCTTCATCGGGCTGTTACACTAACGACGTCGGGATTCTTTCTCGGTGAAATTTCATTTAATTTAATTAATTGTATTTTAATTTTAATTGTGTAGTGTATACTTTATATGGGTTTATTTATGCCAGAAATAAATTATTTTATTTTTTATTTATAAAGTAGCACCTACTACATATTATAATGTACCGGATGTCCAGAATAGGCTCAATTAAACTATCTATGTGAGTTAGCTTGAAAATTCATAAATTTTACAAAATAAACAAATTAGCTGATCTGAACACCAAGTCTAGGCATACGCATTAAGCAATCACTTGATTGCTTTTTTGTTAGTTTTTTGGTAAGTAAATATTACCTGCGAAAGAGCCAAAAACGAAATAGTCAGAAAAAAACAAGGTCGACTTTTCCCTTTAATACCTATTTATTTTTGATAACCATGCGCTCATCGAGTTTCCTCTTCAGGCAGTTCGACTCACCCGGCCCAAGGACACCCTGTATGTATAGAATTTAGTGCACATGCATAGTGATGCATTCGGCACAGGCCGGCTCCTTTGAGGTTATGTGCGCCTCAGGTCGCCAGGGGACGCAGCGACCGCAAGGAGCCGCGCGTGCGTAGTAGCGAGCATGCGATGGCGGCGCGGCGCGGGCGTATTGATCGCGCATGGCGCCGCGACGCGGTGCTGCCCTCGCGCGGCAGCTGTCAAAACCAAGTGACGTAACAGTAGGGCGGCGCACACACGGCCGCCGTCAGCCGCCCGTTCAAAACGTCCGTGCAATACGCTCTCGCCGACGCTGCACTCGGCTCGCGGTCCGGTGCACTGTGAATCTACGCATCTCGCATCTAGCAGCTTCACCTACCGCCCGGCTGGTCCAGCCGCAGCGCAGCGGTATCGATCGCATCCCGCACCGTCTGCGTTTCAATGTTTATAAACAGCCGGCCGCATCCACTTCGTTCTTGTTTTTGAAACTATCCGGAACGCCGATCCTGAATGCAACGCACCGGCCGCATCGACCGGACCTGCCACTAGTGCACGTACGTATCATGCACTTGTTTATTTGTGATGATTTGACATTGTCTTCGCCGCACGCGCGTATATGAATGAAGAAGCTACGTTACTTACGTGAACTATAAATAAAACATTATCAATACCATACGTTTGAGGTGTAAACATTCGTCGTGCTACCGGGCGCTAGGAAAATCGATCCAATTTTTGGTGCTGTTATTCATGGTTTTAAATTCGTTTAAGTGCACGTGGATTTCGTCACAGCCAGTCTAGCAACGACCAGCACTTAGCCAATATATGTGCTATGCTTACTTTATTGTCAGATTGTAAAGCATTACCTACTAAGTGAACTGAGTCTCCACACCTTTGCGCGATTTGAAATCTAGGGGAACGGTCAGTGCTCATATTCGTAACACTATACATATTTATATCATATCTATTTAGTGGGTAGACGAATAGGCGAGAATGCGAACTGCTGTCAACACGCAGACTTCTCGTGACTACCCGCATTTTAAATATGAAGAAGAATCAGAGATCATGTCGGTATCTTCCCAAGGTCAGGTAATTGTTGTTTACTTTAACTTGAGTTAAGATTGAATATTTATCACTTTGTATCGCTTTATCAACCTTTCAGAGCAAAGATCAAGTTGGAAATACGTTCCCATTAGTAGGTACCTACCTAACAATTGTTTTCGTTTGAAGTTTCCAACACATTTTATGAACATCTCGTTCTCATTCTACACATTAGAAAAGTCAAAGTTCACTTTCTTCGAAAACAACACGTATTTCTTTGTAAGCGACGTGATCAGCTGTTGAATTGCGTGTACAGCGATTCAAGGACTTATGTTTGATTTACTCTGTGAGTCCAATATGCGTTTTTTTTTCACTTTTAACAATTGATCGGAAAATCGATATCAGTAAAAATGCAATCAATTGTTGTGTGTGTGCCAGGATAGGTACTTTAATTATTAATTCCGTAAGTCATATTTTAAACCCAAAAAGTTAAATTCCTGTACTAGAATCACCGTGAGGGTAGCTACAAAACACTATTATTGGTCTCACGCACTTGCAGCCGTGTATTGCATGCTTGCATACTCTTTCCGTGGTGGACTCACAGGTGCTCTTGCGAAATCTATTCGCACAGCCATCGATCCTTAGACTGGGTATACCATGTAATATGGGAATATTAATAAAAACATTTTTAGTTCCTTTACTTCTTTGTATACCAACAATCAATTGTTAACGCGACCGGAGTCGGCTAATTTATACTATCTAAAATAGTCATAACAGTTGCAATACAATTGGTACCTCCCAATTGTTATTCCCTATTTTTGCTCTCCCTACATCGTGTGATCGTAGTCCCGTCTCCTATTAACATTAAACGTGTTTGCATACATTGACGCAAATTAAAAACCTTTAAGGCTCGAGCCTCGTTTTAATTATTATCCATAGTTACCTTCGCGTAAAAGATAATTCTAGTCCTATATTCGGCCCTACATATTTCTGGCGCATCGCGCCGCCGCGAAAAGATTAACCTATTTCAGCCCATTTGGACGACCCAACAAATGACACTGCATCTACAGAACGTTTTGTTTCGACTCAGGATGTCTGTTCGGAACCACACTGTGGCCTACTTACGGTAGATTAGGTGAGGTCATGTGCCAAACCATAACTAGGTCTGCGTGGTGGCAGGAAGCCTGCATTTTCTTATTCTTATGTCCCTGTTATTTCGCGCTCCCCAAATTTGGAATGTCCTGTCTCCGTTATTATTAACGAAATAGTTTTTCAAAAATTAGGATAGGTAATACGCTTTTTATGAAGATACAGGCAAACGTGGAGTCTGTTGAAAATACTCGCATCAAAAATTGATTTTGTTGCCCGCGTGAACTAGAAAAATAATTGATACTTACTGAGTGTATAAGAATACACTATAAAAAAAACAATCTGCGACTACATTGCTTAGGTTTCATTAAACCCAGTCGGTACACAGTGCACAAAAAAGGTCGCAGAAAAAATGCAAAACACTTTCTGCTTTGTTTGCAAACAAGGCCTGTCCGCTTTTTGCATGTTCCGGAACGAGATTAGCAACAGCCAACAACTCGAGCGCTTCCTTCAGTCCGTGACTAAATGAATTTCGATATCTTGAGAATTGAGATTTAATATTCACTGTGCGACAAAGGCTGCAGTTTCCCAAGGTAATAAAACGGGACTCAAAAGTGGTCAAAATAAGAGGCACTTATTCTTCACTCCCATAATCTGATAGGACAGCAATCCGGATAGAGATGAGAATTGTCAGTATAGAGATTAAAATAAGAGTGATAACGAATCGGCATCACGAAATCTCGAGTAACGTTTAGCGTCGGAGCTGGCATCGGTACCAGTGACGAATCTGACGCTATCGCCGGCTATAGTTGCGCTCTTGATAATTTTCGCTTGGTCATCGCAAGTTTATTATTAGAGATGTTGTGAATGCGTTGCACCGCGACCTTGCGATGATGTCATGTGGGACAAACAAACGTGGATGTCCGACAATAGTGCCCTGCCTACGTCACCTGGGTGCGCCAAATCTACGTCCACCTACCCACAGTATTGTGATGATTTCGGCCGAGAATGCTCCTAATGGCCGGCTTCAATGCCTTCAAAGCGATTCATTTCCCCATAACCATGCCCCAGGTCGGTTAAATGTCTATTAGCAACAACGTATTTTCACCTGTACTCCAATCATACAGGGAATCCCGTAAATAGTGGTCCTGCCGAAAATAGGGTGATACGCTCTCCAATAACAGTCATTAGAAAAATAAATAAAAATCTCAGTTATGTACTTTTCAAGTTATGAACATTAGAAATAGTCTCCTTGAGATGGATTTTCGACTTCTGTGTCTGAAAAAGCCTGTGTCAGAAAAGGGCTATTAAATTTCAAAATCAGATTTAAACAAAATAAAACACATAACGGAAAAAGAAAAAAAAAAGTCACAGTAGACTTTCCTTATTACCCTTTTTAGGGTTCCGTAGCCGAATGGCAAAAAACGGAACCCTTATAGTTTCGTCAAGTCTGTCTGTCCGTCCGTATGTCACAGCTATTTTATTCCGTAACTATAAGCATCACACTGTTGAAATTTGGTGCAAAGATGTATCCTGTTAACCGCTTTACGATTCTTATACAAAAAACAAAAAAATAATGACAATTCAGGGGGGGCTCCCATACATGAATCTAAAACAAAAAACTTTTTTTTTGTCAAACCTATGCGTGTGGGGTGTCTGTGGATAGGTCTTTTCTTTTAAAGTCTAACGTTTCATAGCTGGACGCTTTCAAAGTGGTAAAATGGACGTTCCCTCCATCTAATTTCTTAACTAAGCGAGTGTAAATTTTGAAAAAAATAATAATGTAGATCTTACCAAATACTTTCAACGAAAATTGGTTTGGACGAGATCGAACCGCAAACATAACTTTGTACTTCATACAAACGCTATGAAAAACAAAGTTATATTTGCTGTCAAAAAATATTGTGTTATTTTACTTAGTTGATTCCGTAATTCAATTAAAGTTGGCACGGAACCCTCAGTGCGCGAGTCCGACTCGCACTTGGTCGGTTTTTTATTTTTTCGGCTTGACCTTCACTTACCATCATGTATATGCTAAAACGGTCACATACGGCTTATCACTGAAAAGGATTATTATCGGTAGGTATTATTTTACATACTTATAACTATTTTTGTACAGACAAGCGAGAATTTTCCGCGTCATAATTACAGTGATAACAACTAAACCATTTGAAAATATTGTAACTTCGCCATATGACAAACGACTATGGTTTTAACTAAAATGTTTCATTATCTATCACACATCAAATAATTTTCTTGAAATACTTTGAAAACTTGATGTAAAAGATACAATATCTTGTCGTATTGATTGTCAGGTATCCCCTCGTGAATGCTGATAGTGTCATTTGAAACAAAATTTGATGCCAACACATATACAAAGCGGGAATTGTTAATCTTCTATCGAAATATCGGTAAGCTGCCTTCTTACCAAAAAAAATGTTTCATTCAATTGAATCGTCACGAAATCTGGAAAAAATATATTTCAATGTAGTAAAATCACGTTGTATCTCTAGCAGATTCGACTTACAATTACACATAGCCTTTTTATTTGCTTTCGTTATTTCTTATTTGAGCACAAAAAACAGAAATAAGCGGATCGGCATTTAATAATTATTTACATACAAGCCTCCTTATAAATAAGTATTGCTTACCTGAAGAGTCGGGTATATTTAGTATAAGAAGGTTGTTCAGCTTCAATTGTAAGGTTACGTACACAATATTTCGTTTAATAATTAAGCGGATACACGGTTGCTTTGATATTTCAATTTTAGATGTAAGCGTATTGTGTGGCTTCTCATTTTGCTGAAATTGGAAATCAAATTGCTCTCAGTTCATTATGGAAATTAATTACTCGTACGTTTGTGTTTGCGTAGTTCGGCCGGAAAATTAGGTAGAGCTATTTATAAACTACGAGCATGTTGTTATGTATTCGTTAATATCACAATAGTATGTTGATAAATCACTTACAATAATAGTATCGTATGAGATTAGAAAATCTTAAAACATAATTTGTAAATATTTATAAATATTAAAGCAACTAGTTATTACTTATTATTTTTCATCTGTCCTGTTCGGAAAATTGAACTTACATGTGTAGATAACCAGGTATAAAATAGCTTTTCCATTCCTAGGGTGGAAAGAAATTAAGTTTTTATTGGCATGGCATGGAGTCAAAGCTTGGATAATTGAGTCAGGTTATATTATTCAAGTAAAAGCTTTCTAAGAAAAATATTTTTTTGCTAAGCTATACCTGCGCTAAAATCATGAGTTTTTATCTCTCGCTGAACTACATAATACCTCATCATCACATCTACAACCACATAGGTAAATTTAATATTTTCTTGACAGCCAAAATGAAAATTCATATGTTTAACTCGGGTGAAAGCACCCATTTCACTCTCGAACTATGGGCGCTCTAACTGCGTTCGTGTGCCAAAATATCTCGCGTTAAATAAGTCGCTTCGCTTTCTCTACTTGTATGATAATCTATTTCTCATAAATCAGTTAACGCGCCGTTAATTGTAGATCATTCGACAAGGAAATACAGCAGTGTCTTTACGGTACGAGCGCCATATTGAATCACGAACGAAACGAAAGCCTTTTTCTTACGATATTAATAACAAACACAACAAAAAAAGATTCATCAATATATATCTTAGCGAGTATGTAATTAATTAATAGATCATATTTTTTTATAAAAAGAATAACAAATATATTTTAAAAAGTTTTCCATCGTAGTATCAACACTTTTTTGTTTTTTCTTTACGGTACGGTCGGGTTCCAACTCGATTTTCGAATCATCATGACCTCTTTGGTGCTTGTCCATACGAACTCGTGTTCGGAATTCAAACCAAATATATTATCTTGGGATCTCCCAATAGATTTTTGTAAAATTTTGGGTCCCTAGAGACAGAATCATCCACTTTGAGTTTGCTAAACATGACACATAATTTATCATTGCCGATCAAGTGTTGTCAAAAATATAATAAACAAACCACATTAGCTTTTTTTATTTGCTTTCTTTAACCTTGACGGTAGTGGTTAATTAGCTTTTTTGGTACATATACTGTATGAGTACTTAATCACAGAACGGTAGTCTAAGCCTTATTAAACTAAAAGTTGGGCCTGTTTCGTGTTTACTACGTCGAGTTCTGGAGTTTAATTTAGCTGGTCACAAGATAAATAATAAGTATATCCTATTTTTTGGTACAACTTATCGAAACCAGTCTTTACCACCTACTTAGTAACGTGTAGGGCTCAGTTGCACCGTCTAACTTAAACCGTGGTACATTTATCGCATGGACAGATAAAAATAGTGACACTGGACCTTAAAAGAGTGTACAAATACATATTGATCCTGGATTATTGTTGCACCAGTGCTTAGCTATGGATATCCCCATTGTTTCACTTTTACACATCCATACTAATATTATAAAGCTGAAAAATTTGTTTGTATATTTGAAAGCGCTAATCTCAGGAACTACTGGACTGACCTGAAAAAATATTTTTGTGTTGGATACCTTATTTATCGAGAAAGGATTTAAGGTATATAACATCACGCTGCGCGAATAGAATTCCAAAACCTTATAGAAAAATACAAATATGTAATAATAATAACAAAAAAAAACAATACAACAAAAATATATGTACATATACAAATAAATATAGAAAAAGAAAATAGCAATAATTATAACAACACAAGAAAAAAAAACAAAAAAAAAATACAAATAAAAAACAAAAAATAATAATAATATAAATATTAAGTTATCTTAAGTAAAAAAAGAGACGATGTTTAACTTATAAGAGAGTTATAGCATAAACTAACAACCCTAGTAATAAGTATTGTAAAAAGCACTGTAAATTTTGCGCGGAGCGAAAATAAAAATTAACCCAACATAACAAAAAACCTAAATCAAAAAAGGCACGGACCAAAGAGTCTGTGGACTGTAGTTTTATTAATAAATAATAAAAAAAAACATCACGCTGCGCTACGCTGGGAGAGGGGAGGGAGCAAACTCAAAACGTCGGACACATTCGCGAGGGACAGCTAGTTTATACTATATGTATAAAAAACAGCGTAGTTTCATTTGATTGCTAAAGGGAATCAGTAGAATTTGCGCTGTAGAGGCGTATGATTGTGCGGAAGTGAAAGAAACACAAACAAATATACGAGTCTGCCGGAAACAGTTATACGAGAACATCAAGCCAAAGAAGACATTTACATAGGTATATTATTGCTGAAAAATAGGTGATATTTTCTAATTAGGCGTATAGAATATCATTCGACGTATTTTTTTATTATAAATATTGGACACCAATCACATACATTGCTCTGATCCCAAAGTAATTAGCCATTGCACTTGTGTTATGGAAATCAGACACAACGGTGGTACTACCACACCCAGACCCGAGAAAATATAGAAAAGATCGTTTTCTACATTGACCCGACCGGGAATCGAACCCGTAACCTCACGAGATGGCGACACTTGAAACCAGCGTGCTACCCACTCGACCACGCAGGTCGTCAATAAGTAATATTCCTTATCTGACGTTAGTAAAATCAGGTCTAAGTAATTTTATGAAATAATTGTTCACATGTTGTAATTGTCATAAAAGTTCAAATAACTGTCTTAAATACCCGATAAATTTAAAATTTCTGGCTGTTTTCCAGGATGTTTGAAAGACTAAATATGACGTTTGAAATTGTTTATGTTCAAGGTTTTCAAGAATATTAACATTATGGTTTATTTCTGCATAGTAAAAAAAATTACAACCAATTAACAAATCTGTGTGTTTGTAATTGTTCTCCTGAAAATCTAGGTGTTTTGCATTGTGACCCGATTGTATCGGAAGTTAATAATATTTTAAGATCACAATATTTTCTGCATTGACTCCGTGTGAATTAATATTTTTTCACTGCTCAGTTTGACAAAATCGTAAGAGATTTTCGCATCTAGACATTGAAGATCACTTTCTTGTGCAAATGATTGTAGATCATTCAGAATTTGGGATGCGAAGCTAAAGTCCATTTATAAAAATGAAATAAAATTCAATATAATACTTTTTTTTTTGTAGACCAGCCTATTATGGTCTAGTGCTGGGAGTCAACGCCTCTTTTAACCTTAACAACTAGGCATATCACACCGAGGTGACCAACCACCTAATTTGTAATATTTTCATTATTGTTAAATCCTAAATTTGAGTTGACCCGTCAGCCGTCACAAATCGGATATGAAATAAATAAATATATTCCTTAATGATCCGGTCAAACAACCTTCCGTAATCATTCACGCCACTTGATGGATTGTTACCTTGGCTGTGTTTGCTAGAGAAATCATTAGGTTCGGAAGTCTGTACGGCCCTCTAGATTAGAAAATAGACAAGCTTTATAGCCACCCTTATTGTAAAAACCAGGAATGGTGCTTACTCGCTATATAAACTTTCGGTATGTACAGACAACAGCACGGCGGTATATTATGCAGTTGTAATAAGGGCTAGTTTGCAACAAAAGTAGGTAACCTGATGTGCTATATGTGCTGACCATGCGACTTTATAAGGTGAAATGAATTTTTTGGATAGTTTACACTGCATTGATGTCTTCGACGTTACTTTGGTTAGCTCGGCGTATTATATTATCTGGGGCTCGGCTATCACGAAATATCCAGTGTATCAGTCAAAGTCAAAACTAGTCACCAGTAATTAAATTTCTGAGAAAAATCTAGATCTGTGCACACAAAACTACCATTGCGTCCCCGAAGTCTTATTATATTTTCAATGAACGGTGTATCGTTTTTGTGCGTCCGAGGGAGCGACAGATTGCGCGATTCGCCACGCATCGAATTAGAAGCTACGATTATGGCCCTCGCTGCACGTGGAAGTGGGCTCAATTCTGTGGTGACACTAACACTAAGTACGATTAAAATAGCTTAAACGAGTTACGAAATTTAAATATCTGGGTCACTTAGTAACTGACGACCTTAAATACCATGAAGATATTGAGAGGGTCAGGGAACGTAGAGCGTTGGCGGTCAGATGTAACATGCTGGTGCGCAGGTTTGCACGGTGTGGTCGAGCAGTAAAGATCACTCTTTTCAAATCGTATTGCCAAGTATTCTTCACCTGCAGCCTGTGGGCTAGCTTTACGCAAAAGACCGTAAATGCTCTGCGTGTCCAATGTAATAATGGCTTCAAAATGCTGTTGGGGCTGCCCCGATTTTGCAGTGCCTCGGGGATGTTTGCTGAGGCACGCACCGACGATTTCTACGCTATCATGCGTAAAAAAGCAGCGTCGTTGCTCTGCAGGATACGGGCCAACTCCAACGCCATTCTTAGGATAATTGCGGGAAGATATGACTCCCCTATAATTCACCACCTTGCCAGGGTGTTGGTCAAAAGAAATACCGATTGACCCGCCGCGGCTATGTGAGGTATCCCGCTGTTGTGTACTGATTTTTCTGTTACTAATATAGCTTGTAAAATCTTATAAGCTATATTAGTAACAGATTACTTTCACTAACAAAGACGAGCAGACAGTCTTATTTTTACTAACAAAATGGACCTGTGTTTTCTGATCTCGTAAAAAAAAACATGTCCCTTTCACTCTAAAAATAAAGTCAGAATAATGGTTTGGAAGCGTCATCCTATTTATTTTTTTAAAATATTCATTTTTACATAGAATTGTTTGTTTAGTGTGTTGTTTCTACCATGATACGTCCTTCCTAATCGTTTGTGGATTCGGCTTGGCAGCACGTTAAGTTGTGACTCAATTATTGTATTCAAATGAAATCTGATATTGACTGTCTCTTTTCATTTTTTCAAGCAGAGAAGGAGACAAGAGACATGACACTTATAAACTGTCGGTGACACCTCAGAATTGAGTCCGAGCTCACAAATTTTAATCAGCAAGCAACTTCGGTGGAATAATTCACCAAAATGATATTGGCGTTGCGATATTAATGCAGACGAGCCATAAGCATGACATAAATATTCATAGTTATTGAAGGTTATGGATCATGTTGCAAATTTATGCACTCAATATTCTAATTTGGCGGACTCTCGTATGCTAAAGTTCGCAAATTTTAACGTATAAGCAAATTCCGTATTTTAAACGAACATATTTTGAATAGTTATGCCAAATAATCGACGTCCAACATACCTGTTTTCTTAGATGACAACGTTATTATAGCTTTTTTAGGATTCCGTAGCCGAATGGCAAACGAAACCTTTATAGTTTTGTGAAGTCTGTCTGTCTGTCTGCTCCTCCGTATGTCACAGCCACTTTATTCTGTAACTATAAGCATCACACTCTTCAAATTTGGTAACAAGATATATCATGTTAACCGCTTTACAATTCTTATACGAAAACTAAAAAATAATGATATTTAAGGGGGAGCTCCCATACATGAAACTGATACCGAAAAAAAAATTTTTGTGAAAGCTTTGCGTGTGGGGTGTCTACAGATATGTCTTTTAAAATGACATACAGGTTCCCAATACAATTTGTTTTAAAATCTAACGTTTGATAGATAGACGCAAAGTAGTTAAATAGGCGTCTCCCACCTCTCCCTTAACTTCTAAACTTAGTGGTAATTTTGAAAAATGTATATAAATATAAATAAATATTTGACAACATCACATGCTAGCCACCCGACCACGGAGGTCGTCAATATATGAATTAGATCTAAAAATAGTTTGGATGGGATCGAAGTAGTAGTTTTTGAGATATATCATATTTTTAACAACCTCAAACGTAGCTTTGTTCTTCATACGAACACTAAAAGAAACATTGTTATATTTACTGTCAACAATAAATTGTCGTATTTTAGCTAAGTGGATTCTCTAATTCACTTAAAATTGACTCGGAACCCTCAATTCGACTCGCACTTGACCGGAATTTTGAAAGTAATAAATAGTGAAGAAAGTTGAACGTTACTTACAATATCGCAATTTCTCAACATTATGTTTTTAAATTAAGTTACAATGCTTTAAAATGTATGCGATTTCGTGTCGGGATGGGCTAGTACAAATTACAATTCCATTGCGGCATATATTCTCAGTGTGGCAAGTATTTATAAGGAGTTATCGGTTTATATGTTTCTAATTAGTCCGGCAGAGGTATTACCTAACTATTTGCTTTTATACTGCAATTGTAATGACGCCATGGATGGATGGATGGATTTAAAAGCTTCCAATCAAAATGGCTTTTTAAGCCATGCCAGCGCAAATAAAATTAAAAACTAATCTTACAAATCGCAATAAAACGAGAACGAAGAAGGCCTAACAAATGCTGGAACAGATATACCGGATGACTTTGGATTCGAATCGAATACGTATCCATAGCGAAAGCCTCAGCCCTGACGAGACGGTGCGTAATGCGTTTGCCATTTGCTTAAAATCGGATACTTAACACACAGATTCCAATGAGTACGCGATGCAGGTTACGTAATAACCCAGTTGAACTTGATAGCGATCAGCGGGACGGTTATAGCTAGCTTAGTTCACGGCGGCTGACCTGCCTTCATGGAATGCTATTATAGCGTGATTCCCACACGACTTGGATGTGACTGCCGGTCTTGATTTGATACCTGAGCTCGGCGACTTAAGACACTATTAGGTATCAAAGTCAATTAATTCAATTACTCAGAATTAGTATGACGGTTAAGTATTTTTTTTGTTATATGGTGCAAATTTTGCTATCAGGAGTAGAACAATGAACTGTTTTTAGGGTTTCGTAGCCGAATGGCAAGAAACGGAACCCGTATGTAACAGCTACTTTATTTTGAAACTATTAGCATTACGCAGATGAAACGTAAGTCGGTGTATCCTGTTAACTGCTTTACGATTCTCATAAAAAAATGTCATTTGAGGGAATAAAGCAAAAAACAAATCTGTCGTCTCTTAAAATATCGTCGAGGTTCCTACAACGATTTTAATAGAAAGTCAAACGTTTGTTATGCGGATGTATCGATACGCCTTTTGCCGATACGATACCGATACTCTTTTATTTAAAAATATCGTCGATGTCGATACCGATACCGACACAAACGCTTCGTAAACTTAAATAAATTTAAGGTAGAATATATAAAACGCACAGAATTTTGGTATTTTTTTAATTTCTAATAAACTATATAAGCAATTACAGACTTTGAGTAACACAAATTCATTAGTAACGGTATGTATTTTGACTTATTGAAAGTAAGTGAACCCCAAATTTAGTTCAAAAAACCGGCCAAGTGCGAGTCCGATTTGCGCACTGAGGGTTTTGTGACAATTTTTACTAATTCACTTAGCTAAAATACCACAATATTTTGTAGACAACAAATGTAACTTTGTTTTTCTTATTGTTGTTGTATGAGGAACAAAGTTATGTTTGCGGTTATTGAAAATGTGCTATATCTAAAAAACTACTGGTTCGATCTCCTTCAAACCAATTTTCATTGAAAGTACTTGTTAAGATCTACATTACGTATTTTTTTCAAAATTTAGATGGGGGGACGCCCATTTTACCACTTTGGAAGCGTCTATCTCTCAAACGTTAGACTTTAAAAGAAAATGGTTTTAGAAACCTTAATGTATTTTATTTAAAATACCTATCCATAGACACCCCACACGCATAGGTTTGATTAAAAAATAATAATTCGGTTTTAGTTTCTTGTATGGGAGCCCCCCTTAAATATTTTTATTTTTATTTTTTTGTATAAGAATAATATAACCATCGTAAAGCGGTTAACAGGATACACCTTCCTACCAAATTTCAATAGTGTGATGCTTATAGGTACGGGATAAAGTGGCTGTGACATACGGACGGACAGACAGACAGACAGACAGACTTGACGAAACTATAAGGGTTCTGTTTTTTGCCATTCGGCTTCGGAACTCTAAAAATAATACTAAATTTAAATAGAAAAAAATAATATTACATAAATAAAGTAGGAACTAGCGGTCCCCCGCGACTTCGTCCGCGCGTTTTGAGTTTGCTCCCTCCCCTCCCGTCGCAGCGTGAAGTTTTATATCCTTAAGCCTTTCTCAATAAATAAGCTATGTAACACAGAAATATTTTTTCAAATCGGTTCAGCAGTTCCTGAGATAAGCGCGTTCAAACCAACAAACTCACCTTTATAATATAATTAGCGCAAGCATACGTTGTACTTAAGCTGCGAACATTATTTTGGTGCGGAGTTATGTTAAAACTGTGATAGCTCCTAAGATATTTATTGGAATGAAATGATATAAAGGGCAACTTTGTTCTAAATGAAATGCTCGTGATGATGAATCTATTTATTTTGATAAGAATAAATACCTGTGTGTATAATACACCTCTAAAAATGATGCATTATTTTTTTACAAATTTATTAACATATAAAAGGTTGTAGTAAGTCAACCATAAAAGATAGACTTATGCTGTCGCGGACTTTATTATAGAACTCTTAATGCTGAACAATCTTGTCATACATAATTTTTGTGTAACTTTAGCGGTTTCCGCAGCGTACGCAGCGGAAGCTCTCATAAGGAATATCTTTCTCCCGTTTTCGCAACATTTTTCATTGCTGCTGTGGTCTTGTGAGTCGTATCTTTATGTTTTATAGCTTAAAGCCTTCCTCAATAAATGGACTATCCAACATAAAAATAATTTTTCAAATCGGGCCAGTAGTTTCTGAGATTAGCGCGTTCAAACAAACAAACAAACAAACTCTTCAGCTTTATAATATTAGTATAGATTATTGTTATTATTAATTTATATGTAAATAATATTATATGCACTGCTGCACTTGATAGGCGGTAGTAATTTAAAAACATCTTGGGGCAGTAGCGTACCTTTGGGGGGATCGATCGAAGGGTAATAATTGCTTTGCGTTAAAACAAATTTATACTTTAATGGAATAGGTATAAATATTGCATTATTAATTTTATTAAATTCAGACTAAAAGGTACAATGTACCTTTGGACGGACGTTAGTAAAATGATTTAAACTATGTTAGTAGGTATTTAATCAAAAGTGACATAGTGCGGTTGGCTGTCTAGCCGCCTTTATATATGTAAATAGGCAACAGAATAAATAATAATCATAAGAAGGTACCGTAAAATATATTTTGAATGCTAATCTTTGAATGGTATATTTTTCTGTTTGTTATCCCTAAAATAAATAAATGTCTAGACAGGACGTTTAAAACGTCATAACTTCTAAAAAAAAAACTTTTTTAAATTTTTTTTTTCTAATCTTGTTATCCTAGCATGACCCATTTGTTTGTTTCTTTTTTATTTGAATATCGCTTTGATTTAAAAAGTAGGCTTCGCTGTTACCGCGCAATGCACTATGAAAGAATGCTCCCATTTCTAAGAATCAACAGTTAACATTTTAACTGACAATGAACTCTTGACTGTGGGATCTCACGACATTTATGCTGGTTTTCTTTTATAAAAAGCTATTTGACTTCGGCATTTCGTGCCGAAACAATTTTCAGTCTGATTTTTGCGAAATTGAACCTTTAAGTATAAAAAAGTCAATGTCACGGCACATATTTTTTGTCACTCCTCATATACACATAGTCCCCATTATGTATAGACAAAATATAAAATTTCGGCACATTAAATTGTGTTACTATTTTAATTATAAATACTTTTGTATTATGACATTATTGATCCCCAGATCTGCCTACCTAATATAGTAATCATTAGAGAAGATTTTAGACTGTAGATCTTTAATTAATGTTCGGTTTTCGAATGGAAATCAGTTCCAATCCACACGGCCAGTGATTTTAATAATGATAACAAAAGTTTTGTAACGATTGGCGTCTATATCATGCGTGAATTACGTTGCCTTTTCGTTGGTTTTCCAACAAGCAGCAGAGATTTTCCATAGACATCCTCATCACTTCACCGAGTCGAATTCGACTAGAATATCGCCAAGACACACGGACGCGAACGGCAGAAGGCGTGCACTTCATAGTCTTCCCATGAATGAATTATACATACACTAGCCTAGCATATACCTACCCAGAGCTGCTCTGGTTATTTTTAGGTTGTACGGTTCCATGCCCCACCAGCGTCAGACGTCCGAATTTTATTTCTCGCCAACACACTGGCGCCCGAGGTGAAAGGTTCAAGGCCAATCAGTCGCAAAAATGTTTAAAAACATCACAAAACTGGTTCCGTATACAGCGATTTTTGCCCTCTACAATCAGGTTGAAACACCAGCAAAACTTTAGAAAACAAGAAATATTCACCACGTTTCCACGAAATATGCATCGGCGACCATTGTTTGCTAAAGGTCAAATGGCAAAAAATTATCTCTAAACTTCACAATAATAAAGTGAACGCGTTATGAAATCATTATTCCTTGTAATTACCTTTATGTGAAAGAATTTATTTTTAACGAGGCGAAAAGGTTAATTGCGTCTTCTTGGTTTGCACTTGTATCTTATATATATTTTAGTCTGTTATTACGCTTCGGTGGTGGAGCCATTAAAACGTCCACCAGGTCTAAAAACCACCAAAATAAATTACAAACTTACCATTACTTAATATTTTATCATTTAGGGCTATAACTTTCGAGTTAGTTTCTAACTAACATTATAAAGACAAATAACTGTTTGTCACTCTAATCTAACAACTGGAAGCTTATTTAACGAACAAAAAAAACTTTTATATTTGTTTGCATAATTTTGCAATAACATTATGTATTGTGTCCCTTAAAAAAGGTGATAAGCAAATTAAAATTACTTTGGAATTTTACGTAATGAGTGTTTTCAAACTCATGAGTTAATAGATCGAAAGCAGTGATTGCTAAATCAATTTGTTAGGTAACTTCTGAGTAATGAAAAAAAAGGTATGTCCATGGTCTCGTTTTAGTACTGTTTTAGAATGAATTGTCCGAATACTTAAAAACTGTCAAAACATACATCCCCTTAGTAAAAAATGGACTTATTTGATAACGTCTTTTTAATGTGTTAGTAACCTCTATACCTTTTTTTCATTAAAATAACACAAAAACGAACCCCTACGCGACGTGAGAATCAAACAGCCGTAAATTTCACGAGTTACGTAATTTTTGTAATAACCAAAGTCGCTGCAGTACGTTGGGGTTTTGGATTATAATTATTCATCGTAAAGACTGCCCCTAGAGCTTTTACTGCATGCCTGAACACATTGTATAGTCCTAACCCAATTATTACAAATTTCCTTTATAAAGAACACCTGAATTATATAAGATAGGACATGTAGGTAGTTTTATCAAGTAGCGTACAATTTATCACCATATTTTTTTCCAAATCCATATTTGTAAAAAAACTATACTACTCTGTGTACCTGAAATTCATAGTATCGTATAATTTATAATTTCATTGAAAATTTAATAAAAAATATTTATATAAAGTAATAAATATTATATATACAGGGTGCTGTTTTGGTCAGTGACATCCAACTCAGGGATGATTATATGATATAGTTATGCTTATTCTAAAAAAAAAACTTTTCTTTAAATTCTGAGCAAGTTTTATACAAGAAAACCTCTTAACAACATTAAAAAAAAATACAAAACTAATGGGAAAACTCGCACCCTACCGCGTATCTAGCGCTTATCTACGAAATACTACATCGTAGCTAGTAAGCTACGAAGAGGCTACCTGTGTCGGAAGTCTCGACATAGTTCCGTGTAAAACCACCAGGTGGCGCTAGAAAATGCTGAGACAAAATTGGTGTTTTCGTGTATTTATTGATTCAGAAGAATTTTTCAATGATGCTTAATAAACTACAAATATTTTTTAAGATTTATTAAAGATATAGCTACGTCAGTTAAAATGATATTTGATGAATTAGAAAATCATAAAATTGAAATTGTCGACGCGAAATGTCAAAAATGATGCATCAGACTACGCCCGCTGGTGTTGGTAGTTTTAACTCGATTGCTGTACCGCATAAAAAAAGATTTTGTGGGTTGTTTCCATTTCAAAAAAAAAAAATTTTCGGCATTGTATCGTTTGTACAGCCACCCCTGAGTTGCTCGTCGTTGACCAAAACAACACAACAATAAATATATTCTATTACATAGGACCTTATGTTTTCGAGGATAATATTTCCGTAATAACCGGGCTAACCACAAACTTTACTTTTAATTCCAGGTACTATCCCCTAAGTGATGGGTAGCAAGTAACGAGCGCCAGGAACGTTATGCTGTAGAGATAAACAGATAGGTATGTATCGTTATGTAATAAGAATTATGACTATATAACTAGGTACATAATCTCTGGTCAATTTACCCTATGGCCTTGGCACAGCATGATGTGGATAGGGATGCTAGTTATGAAAATTAAATATCGATATTTATCGAACTATGACAATAATGATATATCGATATATCAGGATAGTCAACCGATATATCGAAAATTTATCAATATTTACTCTTGATTTTAACACCGTTCAATGAAGTTGTATATATTATATTAGTTATTACTCGGAGTTATATTAAACGTTGATTGTAAAGATGTGAGAAATAAAAAACTTTGAAGTGTAATATAATGTTTAAAAAAAATAGAAACATTTGCACACATTCATTTAATTAAAACTAGAAAATCAGATTAAAATCTAAAAGTTCAGTTAACTCACCACAGATTAGAGTAGTTACAAAGAGTATGTAAACACTACGTTGTGAAAGGAATCAATTCTTTAGACAGTGCTGCCATTGCCAGTAACAACATTATACCGGTTAATAGGTATTTTAATAAGAGCGGTTCGTCGATATTTTCTAACGATATATTGAGTTTTTCGATATTGATACATATTGATATCGGCTTATCGTCGATATCGATACATATCGTTAATTTAGCTTCGATATATGGATATCTATCGGTCTTTCGATATATCATTGCAACCCTAGATGTGGAACAATCTAGATGTGCGAGTAATAGTAGTGCATGTCCGCTGCAAGTCGAAATGATCATAAAATATGGTCGCTTATTGAATTTTTCCTAATATAAGAGAAAATACCATTTGATGTATAGACTATGGTGTTCGTAGGCTGTTAGATTTTGTGACTATAGGCCCAACATAAATTTGAGCACCACGGACACGATTTACGTAAAAAAATCAGTATGATCACTGAAGATAAATTCAACGTAACACAGTTTTGATTTCCGCCGCCTCAAATACTTCAAACGAACAAAACGTCTGAATTGGTTTTTTATCCGAAAAAACAATCCTATAAAATTGTTTCCATTATTTAATATCGCATTTTAGCACAAGATTATTTGGTGGAGGTGACAGGTGTTGAAATGCTAGCAGATAGAGCAAAGTCCTAAAGTCTTGCTTCAACACCTCAGAGACTTTGTTTGTTCATACATAAATCATCCAATTGCCTTAGTAGGTACACTTGCTGTGGTAGGTAGAGTAACCTGAATTAAATTAAATCGAATTGAACTTAATCGAAAAGCATTGCAGTGAAAAAAATCAGTATACTACACACCTACTCGTAGACATTATATTATATATACATTCATTCAGTCACTTGAAAGTCTCAAAGTTTGATAGATATATGTTTTTAATAAATTTACGTAAAAACACTGAATTTGTATCGGTACTAACTTAGGAATTTACGATTTGAGGTTAGTTAGAAGTTTTATACTAAGGTATAATTAATATTCATATTTCATTTTGCTGAAATTGTAGAGTATAGGTTCTTAGTAAATTAATTGAAATTAAAATGAGAAACGATAGTTCACTCGGTAGCGTTATTTTATTTCACATTCATTCAAGATCAAGGGCGCAATCATTTATATTCCCAGTCGTCTACTGTAGTGTTGTCTGGAAAATAATTTATCGACATGTCGAGATCCGAAAATGTTAGGAAAACCGCATTAGTAAAACATTTGTTAATCGATGTGAGGTTGCAGTTAAACAATTTGAATTTTATATTTACTTAAGGATCTATAATAAAAATAATCTGAATATAGGTTTTCTAAAAAGATCACTCCAGATATTTTTCAAACTTAAATAAAAGCGGATGTAGATTCAGATTGAAAATAGCTTCGATTACTTAAATGGCGAAGTGAGTTTTCTTTGTTTATGTATCAAAAACTTTGCCAAACCAACCCGTGAACTTGTCAAACATTAGGCCGTGGGATAGGAGCAATATGTGTAGTTATGCATAATTTATAGAATTAGTATCCCTCATACACTTACAAATTTTAGCACACTTCTTTAGAAGACTTATTACTCGTAGACCGACATACTTAAATTGTATCCAATTTTGACATACATACAGGTTGAATTGATTAGGTACGTCCTTTATATTGAAGAAGGTAAAAAAAGGGCCCCAGGTTTATTTTAAATCGGTGTTTGTTATTTTTTGTTTTTATCACATTGTCATCATGACTAAATATTGATTTTATGGCATACCTAATTATAGCACCGGTTAGCGCTTATAACGATATTTAAAGCTGCCGATAGTTTTGCAGCATTGCACAGGTTCAATTCGATTGGAAATGAGGCAACACATCTGCTTCGGATAAACAAAAGCTTTGGCTCTTAATCAAAATTTTGCCTTCAAATATTGCTGTTTGATCGTTATCTATAGGAACATTTATATCTTCTGGAATAACAATACAGTCCTGAAAAGATGTGATAGAAGCAAAAAGCGAATAAGTGCGTATAACTTTGTTTTTCATTGTCTTTGTATGAAGAACGAAGTTATGTTGGCGGTTTTTGATAATGTGCTGTATCTCAAAAACTACTAGTTTGATCCCGTCTGTTAACGACAGCCACAAGACCAAAAGAAGTTTCATATGATTTCATTAAGCTTTAATATTGTCGTTTATTTTCTACTAGACTTAAAGAAAGAGAAAAATGTATAAGTAAGAACGAATACGAAAATTGTTAAGAAAAATTAAATAGGATAGCAATATATGTAAGAAAGAAATGAACATAGTAGTGCCGTGTGCAAACTTCGTGCTCAATAATTAGAGATAATAATGGATCGCTTTAGTCGCTAATTGAACGCAGAAAATCATACAAGAATAGAGCCGAATTTGTATGCAGTACGTTCATTCCTTCCTACGGTTTAATAGTGAATACAGCTACTAGTGAAAAGTGAAGTACCAGTAATTACCAGTGAATTGTGAAAATAGTAAAAGTATTAATAAATTAATGTGTGTCAGTATAAGTGCAGTGTTTTACTGGGGAACAGTCAGTGCCTAGTGTTAAATTTAAATTACAGTCCACTCGCTCTCTGGGCTTGACGACTGTACTCTCTCCATAGTGTAACACCAACATCGTTGGTCCTATCGGAGACGGATCGAAAGTACGCACCAGTGGACTCTGTGCTGTGAAATTAGTGTTTATGACTTAGTGCAATATGGACACACTTATTTTGGACTATAAATTGTAAGTACTTTTATTATTTCTACAAGTGATTACTGTGTTATTTCGTGTTAAGTGCATCTAATCTGAACTTTGATTCCTGAACTGTGGATGAACTCTGTCTGTGTTAATTGTGATTTACAAATAGACATTTGACTCTGCTAATTGACTCTGATAAGTGTTTAAATGGTGTATACGCGAAGCCAAGTCATGGCCGAACGTTCCGAACGTGTGTTACCGGAACCGCCCCGGTCGCCGTCCCCGTCGACGAGGAGCCGCTTGGAAGCGGAACAGCATACGGCCGCCCAGCCTAACGAACGTGGCGCCGTTGTGTTGGGTACGCACTCAGCGTTCGACGTGAACATGGGACATGTCGAGACCGCCGCAACGAGCAGGACGCAGCACGCCAGAGCACGCTCCACCAGATCCACTGCTAGCGCTGTAGCACGGCTACGGTTCGAGGCAGAGGAGCGGCTCGCAGCCATCAGACGCAAGGAGCTTGAGCTTGAGGCCGAGATGGTAAAAAAGAAGCTCACGGCAGACCTAGCAGAGTTGGATGACGACAGTGACCAGGAACAGATGCAAGAAATAGAAAAAGTAAACGAGTGGCTGGACAAGTCTGCGCCAAACGTGGATGCCGAACGGGGGGAGCGCCTGGAGGCTCCACCGGAACCCAGCAACGAAGAGACGCCTGTGACCCGAAGGGCGAGATTTTGGACGCCGGGACCGGTCCAACCCAGACCACGCGCAGAAAGGAAGAGATCGTCAACCCCGAAGGGACGAGGTATTGAACAGCTGGCAGACACGCTGTCACAGATGATGGCGTCGCGACCACCACCGCGGCAAGTTACGGATCTACCGCTGTTCTCCGGATCACCACTGGAGTGGATACACTTCGCTACTGCAATGGAGGAATCAACAAGGCTGTATAAGTTCACTCCATACGAAAACTTGGCCCGACTACGCAACGCTCTCAGAGGTGAAGCAAAGGAAGTGGTAACGCCACTACTTAGCAGCGCAACGCACCCAGATCGAGTAATGAAGACGTTACAGCAATGCTTTGGACGCCCAGAGATGATCATAGATATGGCATACGAAGAACTTAAGAAGCTGCCCAAGATGGGAAGTACTGCAAGTGAATTAAATTCCTTCGCCATCAAAGTCCAGAACATCGTGGCAACTCTTGGCAACGTGGATCCAGCATATCTGTATAACCCATTGCTAGTGCGTGAAGTATTAGAGAAGCTGAGCCCACACATCAAATCAAGGTGGTGTGACTTCGCCGAGGAGCAGCCGAGAAATACGACTCAAATCGTAAGGCTTTCCGAATTTTTAATGCAGCAAGCTGACCGTGCATTAAAACACAGTTACAGTGGTGCTAGAAAAGACGTCCCGATCAAGAACACGAAGATCGAACAAAAGAGAAAAGTATTCACTGTAACGGAGACGAGCGGCAGGCCAGAAGACAATCAGAAGCCCGAAGCCAGCGTCTGCATAGTGTGCAACAGTGAACACAAGCTACCTGCGTGCCCGAAGTACAAGGAGCTGTCGGTGTCGGAGCGGTGGGAGGCAGTGAAGAACGCAAAACTCTGTTTCCGGTGCATCAACAGCAGGCACAGAAGAATGAACTGTAAACAGAAGCTCTGCGGCGTAAAGGGCTGCAAACGTCCTCACCACGCCACCCTACATGCTGAAGTCCCGGCCAAAGAGGAAGTCGAACAGGTGACTACGAACCAAGCAGAGGTCGCAATGGCCACAGCTACACCTGGAGGGAGTGACGTGAAGCTGAAGATATGTCCGATCATCATCAGCGGCCAGCGGGGGGCGCAGCGAACATACGCGCTCTTCGATGAAGGGGCCACGATCTCTCTAATCGACGAAGACCTCGCGAACGAAGTTGGAGCTAGCGGACCCAGTACTTGTCTAAAACTAAGAAGCATAGACAAAGAAGTCACGAGCATGAACAGCAGAACCGTCCGCGTCAAGATCATGGGAGATGACGTCAGCGGACACAGCTCTGTCATCACATTCCGAACGATGGCAGGTCTGGACCTATCGACGCAGTCGTTGCCAAAGGAGGCACTACAACTGGAACACCTGCGAGGACTGGATATCTCAAGCCTAGCCTACCAGAACGCCAAGCCACGAGTCCTCATAGGAACTGACAACTGGCCGTTGATCATCACGAGGGAGCTGCGAGCGGGCAAGCCGTATCAGCCGGCAGCCTCCAAGACCTTACTAGGATGGGTGATCCACGGAAGAGTACCTAGAAGCTGTCAAGATACAGAGAAGATCTTGCACATCAAACTAGATGAGAAGATCGAAGATCTGGTCGAACATCACTTTCGCGTCGACTCGCTAGGGATATCTATGAAGAATGAATTCACGAAAGAAGATGACCTACGAGCCATGAAGATCTTCGAAGAAACCGCGGTAAACAAAAACGGAAGATTCGAAGTAAGTCTACCGTGGAAGAGCGAAGGCATGAAGCTACCAAACAGCTACAACGCTGCCTTGAAGAGGCTGAAGACACTTGAGTCCAGCTTAGAACGTCGTCCCGAAGAGAAGAAGCAGTACCACGAGCAAGTGGAGAACCTGCTAAAGAAGGGATACGCCGAGCAGTGTAGTGGCGAAGAAGAAGACAGTTCAGTAGCGTGGTACTTACCACACTTCGCAGTGAAGAACCCGAACAAGCCAGGAAAGATCAGGCTTGTCTTCGACGCAGCAGCCAAGGCGAACGGAGTCTGTCTGAATGATTGCCTGCTGGAGGGGCCGGACCTTCTGCAGTCTTTGCAGACCATACTGTTCCGGTTCCGAGAAGGCGCCTACGCGATAACAGCAGACATAGAAGAAATGTTTCTGCGTGTGAAGATAAAAAAGGAAGATCAACCTGCGCAGATGTTCCTATGGAGGGAACAATCAACAGACAAACCAGTGAAGATGAAGATGACTTCAATGATATTTGGCGCATCAAGCTCTCCGTTCCTGGCACACAGCGTCCGGAACAAGAACGCACTTCAGCACGCGAAGACACACCCTGAAGCCGTTCTACCGATCATGGAAGCCCACTACATGGATGACTACGTGGATAGCTTCAACGACCTGGAGAGCGCCAAACGAATCATCGTGCAAGTCGACGAGGTACACAAGAAAGCCGATTTCCATCTTCGAGGTTGGAGCAGCAACAACGAGGAGCTGCTAGAGGTCACACCAAAGGACAGACGAGCAAAAGCGGGAACAACACCACTAGGAGGACAAGAGAAGACCTTGGGACTTCTATGGAACCCGAAGACCGACAAGCTGAGCTTCAACACTTCGCTGATTCGAGTCTCAGAAGCCGTGAAGTCAAGAGAACGAGCCCCCACGAAACGAGAAGCCCTGTCAACGGTAATGAGCATTTACGACCCGCTGGGACTTCTGAGCTGCTACACCATTGCAGCGAAGATCACTCTTCAGAAATTATGGCGCCTCAAGACTGGATGGGACGAACCGATTCCTGAAGACATCGCCAACGAATTCGACGGTTGGATCGCAAACTTAAAAAACATCAAGAAGCTGCAGCTTCCCCGAAGCTACAACGGGGGGAGAGAAGTGCAACGTCGAGAATTGCACATCTTCTGTGACGCAAGCGAAGAAGCATACGCAACGGCTGCATACTGGAGGCTCACCTACAGCAACAAGGAAGTGGAAGTTGTGCTGGTGGCAGCACGCGCGAAGGTCACCCCGCTCAAAGCACAAACCATTCCCAGGCTAGAGCTACAAGCAGCATTAATTGGAACGAGGTTAGCGAAGGCCATCAAACAAGAACACAGACTTCGCATCGATGACACGGTCTACTGGAGTGACTCGCAAACAGTCTTACATTGGCTGAGGAACGGGAGTCGACGCTACACGCCCTTTGTAGCTCACCGGCTCGGCGAGATCACAGAAGAAACGAAGCCAGCAGACTGGCGGTGGGTGCCGACTCACCAGAACATAGCTGACGTAGCAACGCGAACAGGCTACGTGCCAACGTCCGAAAATGATCCATGGTTTGGAATGTCGTCATTTTTGGAGAAGCCTAAACGTGACTGGCCACGCCAAGAAGATAGCAGCGATGACATTACCACGGAACTACTACATGTCATCACTGAAGAACGGAAAAAAGAAGATGCAGCACTGCCTGACATCAGCCGATTCTCCTCATACGATCGGTTGATTGGAGCAACGGCAAGAATATTACAGTTCGTAGATCTTTGCCGCAAACAGAAGACTACGCTCAGCCATGAACACATCAAGAAGGCAACGAATCTCTGGCTGCGACGAACACAGCAAGACTCGTTTCCTCACGAAATAGACTGCACGAAGAGAGGCATCATCGTGCCCCGATCAAGCCCTCTTCATCGCTTTGACCTACTATGGGAAGATGGACTCCTAAAGCTCAATGGGCGCGCGAACAAGGCAGCGGTACCTGATACAGCAAAGCGACCCATACTGCTGGATGGGCGCCATCCATTCACAAGACTACTCATCGGGCGAGAACACCGAAGAGCTGGCCATGCGAACACCGAGAGAATAGTCAACGACGTTCGACAAAAGTTCTGGGTGACACGATTGCGGCCTACAGTGAAGAAAGTAGCCGCCGACTGCCAGATGTGTCAACTAAGAAAGACGAAGCCAAGAAACCCACCAATCGGAGATCTACCGATTGAACGCCTGCAGTCATACCACAGACCGTTCAGCTTTTGCGGAGTAGACTACTTCGGCCCCATCACAGTGACGATAGGCAGACGACGAGAAAAAAGATGGTGTGCTCTTTTCACCTGCCTAACAACAAGAGCCATCCATTTAGAGTCAGTCGCTTCCTTAAGTACTGACTCTGCCATCATGGCTCTCAGAAGAATGGCTGCCAGAAGAGGATGGCCCAAGACGCTGTACAGCGATAATGGAACAAACTTCAGAGGCGCAGACATAGAACTAAAGAAAGCTTATGCCGAATGGCTACCAGAACTATCAAGACTGGCGATGAACTACGACACCGAGTGGAAATTCATAGCCCCAGGAGCTCCGAACCAGGGAGGCGCATGGGAAAGGCTAGTGCGTTCGGTCAAGAACGCGCTTACCGCGACGTTAAAGGAGAAAGCGCCGAAAGAAGAGACCCTGACCACTCTGCTGACCGAAGCTGAATACTCAATTAACTCAAGACCATTGACCCATGTCTCCGTGGATCCAGAAGACCCAGAAGCGCTGACGCCCAACCACTTTCTTCTGGGATCATCAACCGGACTACCACACACCGGAGCCTGCGAAGAAGCGGACCGGCGGACTTGGAGAGCAGCAATGACACTTGCGGACAGCTTCTGGCAGCGGTGGATGCGCGAGTACCTACCCACACTGGTGCCACGCCTTGACCGTCACGAACGCCAGGTTGCCGTCAGAACAGGCGATCTGGTCATCATCGCTGATCCACAACTACCACGGAACATGTGGCCCAGAGGCACTGTCACCAGGACCTTTCCAGGACCTGACGGTGTCACGCGCATTGTAGATGTGCTAACCAAAGGTGGGACCTTCAAAAGACCCACCTCAAAAATCATCGTGATATCTACATCCGCACCTTCCCCGGACCAGAGGGAAGGGACGCGCTGCACCAACGAGAGGCTGTCTACCGGAGGAGGCTACGGTACACCTTCGCCGGGGGGAGAATGTTAACGACAGCCACAAGACCAAAAGAAGTTTCATATGATTTCATTAAGCTTTAATATTGTCGTTTATTTTCTACTAGACTTAAAGAAAGAGAAAAATGTATAAGTAAGAACGAATACGAAAATTGTTAAGAAAAATTAAATAGGATAGCAATATATGTAAGAAAGAAATGAACATAGTAGTGCCGTGTGCAAACTTCGTGCTCAATAATTAGAGATAATAATGGATCGCTTTAGTCGCTAATTGAACGCAGAAAATCATACAAGAATAGAGCCGAATTTGTATGCAGTACGTTCATTCCTTCCTACGGTTTAATAGTGAATACAGCTACTAGTGAAAAGTGAAGTACCAGTAATTACCAGTGAATTGTGAAAATAGTAAAAGTATTAATAAATTAATGTGTGTCAGTATAAGTGCAGTGTTTTACTGGGGAACAGTCAGTGCCTAGTGTTAAATTTAAATTACAGTCCACTCGCTCTCTGGGCTTGACGACTGTACTCTCTCCATAGTGTAACACCAACACCGTCCAATCCAATTTTCGTTGAAAGTATTTGTAAAGATTCTTCTTCTTTAATTTAAGAATTTCTTTTGTCGGTGGAGTAATCGCCATTATTTTCTACAGTCTGCTTTCCTCTTTACTTCCTGATATGACATGACATTAATTTTCTCCTTCGCTTGGTCGAAATAGCTTATCCTAGGCCGTCCTCTTCCCCTCTTCCCTTCTATTTTTCCTTCTATGAAACAATAGAAAATCGACGAGGCAATATGATAGGACACTCGATACGACATGACAGATTTTTAAAGGATTTGTAAAGATCTACATGATAATTATATTTTATACAAAAATTACACACGCTTAGTTTAGAAGTAAGCGGGGGGAGGACGCCCATTTTACCACTATGGAAGCGTCTATCTATCAAACGTTAGACTTTAAAAGAAAATGGTTCTAGGAAACTCTTAGGAACAAATATCATTTTAAATGACCTATCCATAGACACGGTTTTAGTTCCATGTATGGCAAGGGGGGGGGGCTTTAAATATCTCTTTTTTTTGTATAAGAATCGTAAAGCAGTTAAAAGAAGACATCTTCCTACCAAATTTCAACAGTGTGATGCTTATAGTTACAGAATAAAGTGGCTGTGACATACGGATAGACAGACAGACATACAGACAGACAGACAGACAGGCAGACAGACTTGACGAAAAGACAGACCGACTTGACGAAACTATAAGGGTTCCGTTTGTATATGGACCTGGCGCCCTTTATATGGACTTCAGTATAAAGCAGGTCCGTAATCAATTCGACCTGTATGTATATCGTTAAAATTGGATAAAATTTAAGTATGCTGGTATACGAGTATTAAGTCTTTCTTAAGAGAGTTTCGTAAGTGTTTGTCCACGGATTTCTCGAAAGCGAGAACTCATGGCGAGATGTTTTTTTTTAGTTCAATCAGGTATATTTCATTCAGTGTAAGTTTCATTAAAATCGGTTTAGTAGTTTTTGAGATATGAAACACCAAATGAAACTTTCAAATATATATTACAACACAATCACTTATTCACAACTTTAATTGCTTAAAACAAATACACAGTACTGCACAAACCGACAGAACTTTCGCAAGATGTTTCTGACTTAAAATTTTAACTAACTACTGAACATCGTAATTGACTTTTATACATTAATATTCCCACCTTTATGTCACCCCACCAATGTTTCCACCACTAAAACACTGGCGTGGTGGCATCAGAGGATAAGGAAGTAACATTTAAATAAATTTAATAAATACGGATATTTTAACAGGAAGACGATGTCTCATTTTAATTATTTTTAGATTTATTGAACAGGAAACAGATGTTTAATTTAAATTAATTCAAATATAAGTTTCAACAGGAAACGGTACTTTTATTTTAAATGTATTATTTAATTAAATACGCAACGGAAGCGGAAGCCTACTTTTAATTTTCAAAACGTCAAAAGAGAATCGGAAGAAGAATTATTAAAATGTTACATCTATTGCTACAAAAAAAACTTATTAATTATCGGTCATATAAATTTGCCAAATATTCGTAATTTAATTATCTTATAACTATTTCATCACTTCAAAATAATGTGTCTTACTCCACGGCGACAACAAAGCGGTCTGTATCCTGTTTGTTCCTGCAATATTTACTAGGTCTTGTGGGTTGACGTCCTACGCTGCGTTTTTGGTCGAAGGGTCTCCAGTTTTTAAGATATGAGTAACAACTAAAATCGTAAAATAAGAAAATAATTTCAAACATTAAACCACCTTCAAAAATCTGACAGTATCTTGAAATAACGTCTTCGTCTTCTATTGTTTAGTTTAATGACTAAAAACTATGGCCCCTGTTGTTCAAAAGATTAATTGCAGTAGGATATGTAAGTAAATTCGATGAAAGAGTTCTGAAAATCTGTTGGGAAAGTGTCTAACCAACCAAGGTTACAGCGCTTAAAAATAAATAATAACTGTTGCCTAAATATTCGATCAAAGCTATCTTAGGAAGGCAATAGGACAAAATCAATATGATTCGATAGAAATAAGTCAATTCGAACCCTACCTGAGGCGCTAGGTACAGGTTTGAAGCTCATGAAATATCGAGAGTGATGTGTAAATATTTCGTATTATTCTTGCCAAGGCCACCGACTGATCTAGATTTATCACTGGTATTTATTTACATCACTGAAATAAAGCGAAAACATTGAACTGAAGACTGCCGATATAATATTCTCTTAAATTTTATTTTTGACTGTTCGAACTAGTCGATTGTTTGAGTATTTTTTTTCTAGTCAGATTATTGGCATCGTAATTTATAATTGAAATGGATTAGATAATACACGTAATTATGCTTTTGTTTATTTGCTCGCTATATCGTATATTGTGCGCTAATACACTCTACTACATTTTGAAAACCACAAAAGATGTCATAATCATTATTAGCTAAAGGACGTCCACTGCTGAACTTAGCTTCCTACAGCGACCGAGTACAAGGGGTCTGCATCCAGTTTGATCCTGCTATTTTTACAAGGTCATCTCTTTATATTGTCGGTGGACGTCCTACACCGCGTCTTTGGTCGAAGGTTCAAGAAAGTAGTGTACCTACCTAGTAAAACTACATACATAGTTTTAGTACCTATGCACAAGTCCACTGATACTGAGTGGTACTTCGACAATATTATGTTCGATGAAGCCATCATGTCAATGTATTATCAATTAATTAAGCGATGTTGTTGAAGAGCATCGCATGACGCGCGTAAACGATACGTTGTTTTCAATTTGTTAACATGATTATGATAAGTGTTCCAATCGCTTTTATCTTTCAGATCTCACCGATAAGGAGTAACGTAACACACTGAACTGATATAGGGAGTGATAGTTAGTTGAAAGTAATATGGGTGATGTGGGGTAAGCAGTGGGCTAGTGGAGGGTTGTGAGTGACTCGTGGGGTTCTCAGCCATGTTGTCGTACATGGTGCCTGTGGAAGAAAAGCCCCCTCCGGCGCCGGGCAAGGGGCGCCTGGCACTCGAGCTGGGACCCGCCCCTGGCAGTCCAGAGTCCGCTGTCAGGTATGCACTATCCATATTTAGAAAAAAAATATAGCTGTAAGCTGATTACAGTCTTCGACTTAATAAACAGAAAAGAATAAGGCTACCTCAGAAAATACTATTTACTAAGTCATCTTCACTGAATTCGTATAGTTAGATTCGTATTTACAAGGTTTAGTTACATCTGTTGCGTTACTTATAGTAGGTGTGATTTGTTTATGATGAGCAAAATAATAAGCAACCAATCACCATCAGACCTTTTAGATCTCCAGAGGCGATAATCAATATATTGTTTTAAATCATCCAACAGAAAAAATAAGTATGTTTATACTATTGCCACTATTGATATCTCTAACTACATCTATTGCTTACTCACACAACAGACAAACATTTAAGCACCTTAGATAGCGAGTACGAGTCATTGTAGACTCTAAACCTATCAGCAATTAATCTAATCTTTCCTTCTTTCCACAACCAGGAAGGCGCGCACTAACATATCCAAGGAGTCGTCGACGAGCTCGTTTGCGAGCGACCTGACGTTGTCCTCGTCGACGCCGACGGGCGCGCTCGACAAGCCGCGCCACAAACTGCTAGGCAACGGCACCAAGCACACCTCGCTCAAGAGGTGAGCCCATAGCTCCTGGACCCTTTAGGCCGCAAACGCAGCCGCGGGTACGGGCGCGGAGGCGACTGCGGCACGAGCGGCAAGGCAATTGCCCGCCGCCCGCGCCGCGGCCCTCCAGAACGGTTAATTCACACTTAAGCATAAATATCAAATCGCGCGAGCTCCGCGGTCGCCTCCGCGCCCGCACCTGCGGCCGTCCAGTTTGCGGCCTTATGCTCTGTGACTTATAGCAAAACTCTTTGCCCGCATCAGTTTTCTAAGAAAAATAACCCGAAGAATAACTACTTGGGCCACTGTTAATAAACAGCGGTTAGATGGCGCTAAACGTCACGCGTAATGACGTATCCATAAGAGACCACAAATTTCGCATGGTCGGACCGACAGCACGGTAGCTCAATTGGTAGAGCGTTTGGCCCGGTTAGCCAAGAAGTTGGTGGTTCGAGTCCCGCCCGTGCGCTAATTTTTGGTTTCATATTTCATCTTTGTGAATATAAAGTATGACACTGTGAAAGTTAAAAACATTTTAAAACATGAAGACTTTTTCTGCTCGCCGCCAAGAAGTTGCTAGTTCGAGTCCCGCCCGTGCGCTAATTTTTGGTTTCATATTTCATCTTTGTGAATATAAAATATGACACTGTGAGTGTTAAAAACATTTTAAAACCCGAAGACTTTTTCTGCTCGCCGTATGGTAGACTCTGTCTTGACCCAATTAGGTCAATGCTAGAGTCAAAAGCAAACCCATTTCAAATATAAAAAAGCGCGACAGCAACGCGACTCTAGCAATGAACAGGTTTTGGCATCGGTGCTGTCGCGTTAGTATCGATACAATATACGGATACATTCGTCAACGGCCAGCTTCTGCATCGCGGCTGCAGTGATAGTTCAATACTAACGCGCAACAGAGACGCTACTGTATCGAATCAAAGTAGCGCAAGTTTGTAATGGTGGACCCATTGCGTCTGCAATGATGCTGCATCGCGACTGCATCGCTGCTAAGAGTTGCAGCGTGTAAAAGGTCTCGACACAGGTAGGTAGGTTGAAATAGATTTGTCAACCGTACCAATAAACCCATTACGCTAAGGAGGTGAGTCAATGTAATACCTAACCAACCAGTTGCGAGCAGCAACCATTCACAAGTTTGTCCGTTTCTTTCACAAAGACATAGCATGCATCAAGAAAAACACCAATTTAGGAGTTAACAACTGCATGAAATTACGTGTCCTAAGTCATCCCCACCGTCCACCATAGCCGGTGAAACGCGATTTGAAAAAACGTCCAGTTCTCTGTCCGTCTTACAGGGCGACGAATTTTAGATAAAGATATAGTTTTGAAGTGTTTCTTAGCATACCTGGACCTTTCCAAGTAATAAGTCAACAAATTGTTTGAGAATTTCCAGCTCCCTCATAGTGGAGTGATGCTTAATCACAAGCCGATCTGCTGCATCATCAGCAACACACTACAATATAAATAAATACATAAATAATATATAAATATTTGACAATATCACATACATTGCTCTGTCGGTGTGCAACTCCATCCGCACACCGTCCAGTCGTAAAGAGTTGTCAATGCCGAATATTGGGCGGCAGTAAATAACCCAATCAAAAAATTTGGTTACCAGGAACCATGAGGCCTAAATAACCTCAAAAAGTCTGGGTGCAGGGACATGGGGAACCCCTGTAGCTATTTCCCAAACCTTTTTTTTATGAAAATGAGTAACAACGATGAGATGTTTTTGCCATAGAATAAAAAAGAGGGACATACGTACAATGGCCCGATCGTGTGGCTAAGTGCGGATAAAACCCCGGCCAAACTAACTAACTAACTAACTACATTGCTCTGATCCCAAGCTAAGTAGCTAAAGCACTTGTGTTGTGGATATCGGAAACAACGGTAGTACCACAACACCCAGACGCGAGACAATACAGAAAAGATCGTTTTCTACATTGACCTGACCGGGAATCGATCCCGGAACCTCACGAGATGGCGACGCTTGATACCAGCGTGCTAGCCACTCGACCACGGAGGTCGTCAACTACAATGATGACGCGAAGTTCAACGATCCTTTTAATAGTGTCAATCGACGATTGACGGCCCGCGGAAGCCTTTTGTACTGGCGCCTACTATTTTATGTGCCACACATAGTTTGACGAGCTTTCACACTCAATTAAGTAGAACGCTTGGAAGTGTCCATCATGGGTACGAACAACAGCAAGTCAAGGTAAACACCGCGGTATTTTATTCACTTGTAATAAAGGCTAGTTTTCAACAAAAGTGGGTAACCTGATGTGCTGACCACTGTACATATTTAGAACATTTCTCAGATAACTCGTTCTTAATAAAAAATATTAATAGTTTCGTAGTAATTATCAGATTTTTAAGCAATGATTTAAGAAAAGTTGATTAAATTAAACATGTGAGAACATATCTGTCTTTTACGCTTTACAAGCCCTTTCAACCCATGGACCTTTAGGAATCAGCCTTCTAACGGAGCGTGAAAATAATTTACACTTTAGTAATATTACTTTGATTATGAAGAATTCGTTGGTTTTGAATTCAATAAATTCGATCGGTGTCAATCAATTTCTGCGTGACGGGCCACAAAAGCCAATCATTTGGTATCTGTTATCTTTTTGTAATAAGTTTTTTATCGATTGCGTGGGATTTTTGATTTAAGAGCAAATTTTGTTTGGGAAAGCTATGAAACTAAATCTAAGGTAATTTGGGAGCTAAGACATACGAGATGAACTTTTCAACATAATGTTTCTTTTTCTTATAAGTTTAAAACATTCTGGAAACTCATAGACACTGAGCATTAATAAGGCGGGAGCGGTTCAGTTTTCACTTTAGAGGTATGATCAACTAACTAGGCTATTTACGTTAAGTTTTAAATAATTTGTAAGTTGATTGGCTTCTTTCCAAAAGTTAATTAGGTAATCGGTTTCAATCGCATCATTATTATTTCATAACAATTTACTATTCTGTCAGTGATTCACTCTTGAGGTATTTACGATAACCTACTAACAAACTCTTCCTAATGTATCGATCAATTTGTGCGTCTTCGACGTTGTAAGTAGGTGACCGTTTTTCGGAACGAGGCGTGTGGTCTAGGTCGTGATAGAGGTAACATAGTTGTCACTGTCATAATTTTTTAGGGTTCCGTATCCCAATGGCAAAAATGGAACCCTCATAGTTTCGTCAAGTCTGTCTGTCTGTCTGTCCGTCCGTATGTCACAGCCACTTTATACTGTAACTATAAGCATCACACTGTTGAAATTTGGTAGGAAGATGTATCCTGTTAACCGCTTAAAAAAATAATAATGTAGCTCTATGTTACAAATACAAATTATTAATACAAATATAAATTCAACATAGTTTGGACGAGATCGAACTAGTAGTTTTTGAGATATAGCACATTTTCAATAACCGCAAACATAACTTTTTCTTCATACATATACTACGAAAATCAAAGATATATTTGCTGTCAACAAAATATTGTGGTATTTATTTTAGCTAAGTGGAAGTAAGTGGATTCCCTAATTCGGTTAAACTTGGCATGGAACCCTCAGTGCGCGAGTCCGACTCGCACTTAACCGGTTTTTTAGAGTTACAAACTAAATTATCCACCTAGCTGCTTACTATAATATTAATTTTAATTACAATATTGTAAAAAAGTGACTAAAATACTAAGGGCATGTTTCACTAACGATAAATATGCACACGAATAATTCTAATAATTCAAATAAATAACGTCATTTCGTTTATGATTTTTTGACTCAAACCTCGCTAGCGACCTTTAACAGACATTGTGAAACAAGCCGTAAATAATCGAAGCGATTTATACTACTAACTATTTCTGGTAAACTGACCAAAAGTAAAAGAAAACTACTACCAAATAAAATCTGGCATTCAAACATTAAAAGACCGCAGTTAACATTAACACGTCAAACGACACAGCTTGCAAAAATTATGGCTGAATTTACAATTCAAATGTGAACTGAATAATCAATGCGTGTTTAACTCGGCATTCGCTGAATAGAGTGAAACATTACACCCTGGAGGAGCAATAAAATAATAACTTAGCTAATAGTGCACCCAATTACAAATAACGACCTCCTTTAAAAGTGTTACTTACAAATTGTTAGTAATGCCGATAGCATGAAGTCACGAAGCGTAGCTACGTTCTAGGAGTAGGCTGCAACTTTTTGCCAACAATTTTTATCGACTTCAAAAAAAAGAGGTAATCAATTCAATGTGTATGTATGTGTTATCGTTTGAATTTGATAATATTTGAGTATAACACGTGTGCAAAATTTCGTAAGTGTATGTACCTATATGTTTGTATGTCCACGGATTTCTCGAAAACGAGAAGCTATAGCGAAATGATATTTTTTAGCTTAATCAGGTGTACTTCAAGGGCAATAGTAGGGTAAGGTTTAAATTTCATCAAAATGAGACCAGGTAGTCAGTAGGTAGGTAAACTTAACATCATGATCGACTCCAAGGAGTTGTTTTTCCAAGTACAGGCTTTTTTTGAAGTCGTTTTTTTTAAAAACTTTCAGATACGTACATGCGACAATCGCGCGCGGCTGCGATCGTCGCATGTTACAGAAGTAATGAGTTTTCAACTGTAATAGGGGTACCCCTTCGTACACAAGGCTTAGCTAATCTTCGATAATGGACGAATTGATCGTAAATTTCATTAGTCAATTGCCCATAGTATAGGTATGAGCAATAGCCAAGACCAATTTTTTAACCCTTGTCAAATTATCATCGTTATTCAAGTTCATCTTAATTTATTAATGTCGTATTATACTCGTACTTACTGATAATTAATGGAATCAGGCGTTACTTTGCGGAAATCCATTATTAAGTCCGCCTCGGCGGAGCACGGACGACTGGCAGCTCTCAGTCGTCCGTGCTCCGCCGAGGCGACAACATCTCCTGAGGATGCCACGTGTAGTGGCGAAACGCGTCGAGGTTTTTTGCACGTTGGTGTTGGGTACTATTGATTGCATCAGCTGTGCCGCATGCGTATTGAGGGAGGGTGGGTGGTGCATCCTGCATTTGCCTGAACTAATACTAAACGCGGTGACGGTTCGTGTAGTTAGTTGCCTGCACCGGCGTCGCTTCGCGGAAATTTAAAGCAAAATAATTTTATGAATTTCAACTTCGTACTTACTGTTCATAAAATGTATATGAAAATGAAAATGTTTATTTTTGTACGTGTGACTACTAAACCGTGACTATAAGTAGCCAATAACTATAACATTATAATTGTGCAACCCAACCCAACGCTGTACCTAAATAAAATATTATTTTTGAAACTCTAATGAAGCGATCAATAAGTATAAATTAGATTCAAAGCAACGTTTGGATATCAAATAATTTATTGAAAACCAAAATACATAGAAATTCAGAGAAACTACAGAATAATGTAAAATCAAACGTAACAATAACGTTTATCATGGAATAGCAAATGAGTATTTGTAAATTTAATTGCCGATGAAAATTTATTCATTAGATAAAATAAGTGATGGTAATAATTAAAATAAACCGTTGACTTTTAAAAAAAACTAGAAATTCCTCAAATATCACTTGAATTGATGACCATATTCAAGTTTAGCGGATTTATTGGCATGTTGACTAATACTGCAGAAATTATTTCCCTAACATGCGCTATAGTAGATGCCAGATACTTGCGCACAAAAGTTGTTTAATGGGCAATTTGCATACCAATTTTTGAACTTACTTTGGGATTAGAATCTCACTCCTAGCAAGACACGTATAATATGTTGAACTGACATAGAGTCATCCATTTCTCACATACACCAGAGCGTTCTGTGGTCGAAAAAACAAAAAATACCGGATGCGTTGCGGGCTACAGCTGACTGCCTCTTTAAGGAAGAGGTCAGTTGATGTTTGCTACCCCAAAGGGGAAAGGTTCCATGGTCGGACCGAACATTATATTATTCTCAATGCCTTAATCACATAAACGCGTTCTCGTTGTATCGGTGTGCTTTGGTAAACGGGTGTCAAAAAACTTTTGTGCACACTTTCTGCCATAAACTTTAGCTCCAGAAATGAGATTATTTGATTTTTTTAGGGCCGACATAGTCTTTGTAGTCCCAGGCGTCTGGTAGTCGTACGGGGATTTTATTGAGCCACGATGTGTATATTTCCAGTTGGCAGTCAGGTCTGAAAAGAAAATCTGTGTTATAGACGGACCATTTTACACGATTTTTGACGGTTAGTGTACTTTTAGAGTGTCTATAGAGCAATTCCCTTATCATTGCACTAATAAAATATCAAATCTATAATACAATTTAGCCTGTTTCAGTAGCAGCTACAATAGCTAGGACCGTTGTTATTTCAGTATTTTTTTTGCGTTTGTCGTAATAGTCTTAAGTAACCAGAGTAGCGTTATCTGTTGATTACTTTATACGAAACTAGTGGACCCAGCGAACTTTGTTTCGCCCCCAGCCCCGTCCCGCCCCAGCCCCGTCCCGCCGAGTCCCGTAATTTTAAAAGTTAAGCATTCCATGTATCTCATTTGTTGTCCAACTGTAAATGTATGTTTGTGATGAGAAAATAAAGATTTTATTATTATTATTTCCCAGAGAAATTTGTTTCACCCTTAAATTACTAAAATGGCTATTAAAAAATAAGGGTTGATCGTAGAAGGGTGAAAATTGAGGGTTGTATGTATTTTTGTATGTTGTATCATAAAAAAAAGATATAAAAAATTTTCCCCAAAAAAAATGGCTCACAATCAGAAGGTCTAAATAGCAAAACGTCCAATTGCACGAAATGCCTAATGAGCAATAAGGCTAATTAGGAAAAGGTCCATGTGGCAAAACGTCTAACTCTCAGATGGTCCGTATAGCAGAACGTCTATTCGCGAATCGTCATACTCGCAAAATGTCTGGATACTCAGCAACATAAAAATCATATCATTACTTGTTTAATTTGCTACATCTGGAGCTAAACAGGCACATTAGTAGGTTCGTACAGACTGCTTAGTGTCTCCACTAGTAACGTGTAACGTCATACGAGATAGTGCTTGCTAAAACAATTTTAAATTGTAGCGCTTTCATGCCAAAATTCCTAGCAAGTCTCGGAAGGGGTCTTGGGGCAAGCTGTAGAGTCGCACAAAAAGGTTCGGCGGGCCGCAGATTGAGTATGGCTGCACTAGAAGGATGGCAGAGGCGGCCTAACATGAATATAATATTCGAAGCCAATCCTGCTACTATTCCTCAAAGCTCTTAGAAAAAAAGCCTTATGGCAAAATCACAAATACAAGAATATGTCATTTGAAGGAAATAAGCGCAGAAATATCGATATAATGTTAAATGCCAAGTACAATACAGGGAGCTGCAAAAGCTTAAAACCTTTGAATTTTTTGATAAAAATTGGCCATATCAAAAGGATATAGGTGCATAAATTTTGGGGACCTTTTGCTTCGTAGCATCCTTATAATTCTAAAAAAACTCGTGCTTTATAACAAATTTACAAAAGTATTTAACAAATGATTTCATTTTCTGATAAGAGTGTACACCTTTTGAAATAGTCGAATTGCGAAACAGACGTTATGCTATATGGACCATCTGATAGTTGGACGTTTTGCTACATGGAACTTTTCCGAATTAGGCTTACTGCTCATTAGGCGTTTCGCAATATAGAACGTTTTGCTATTTAGATCTTCTGATCGGGAGGGAAAAAAATTAGGGGTGGACTACCCCTAACATTTAGGGGGATGAAAAATAGATGTTGGTCGATTCTCAGACCTACTGAATACGCATATAAAATTTCATCAAAATCGGTCAAGCCGTTTCGGAGGAGTTTGGCAACTAAAACTGTGACACGAGAATTTTATATATTAGAAGATAACATTCCATATTCAAATTATTTGTTGGTTAGTGCATATTTGTCGATTGTGAAGCTGTCGGCTTATTAGTTGTTCCTACTGGTTCCAGATTATATCTAATTTAACAAATGTCATAAAAACCGTGAATTTGAACGGCTGAAGCAGTTTCTTTTTATAAGTAGGTTTGTAAATGAGTAAAATCCCGCTAAGCACTATCACAACTCCAGCGCAACTGAATGTAAAAAGCGAAGGAACTCAAAGATGTCCTTTTGCGAGCATGTAGGGCATGTTTTCATACTGACTGAGATTTTAATCACAGCTTTTCAGTTTAGTGTCGTATGTACAGGTGAGCTCAACTCCGCATTACTTGACATTCATGGAGGCATCCTTTGAAACTGATGACGGTACATTTGCTACAAATAACCAGAGTTGTTAAAATTTTGTGACACGCCACGCGATGATTGGTTAAATAAGTCGTCACCAATGTTTTTGGTCGTTAATTAATTCCATTTAAAACAACGTCCTGATACCTACGCATCCTAATTTTCTGTTTGGTGGACTGGTAGAAAATGTCTAAAAGCATTACGCCTGCTAAAAAGGCGACCGAACGCTTATAACACGATCATTTTCTATAAATTCAACGTTTGCTTTGGTGTTTTCTCGTATCTTTGGTAGAGCACATAAAAAAACTAATTTTCATCAGCTTTAAAGGTATTTCCCCACTGCACCGTGCCATACCATGACCGTACTAGGAACGTGTCAGGCACGAAAAGCAACACGATACTCTCTACCTTGCCCACTGAACAGACTTGACAGCGTCGTTCTGTCTCACCATTATATTAGGGAGAGAGAGTGAGAACGTATTTTGCCGGTGCCGACACGTTTTCTGCATGGCACGCTACGGTGTTGGTCGGTGACGGAACGGTCTAGAGGGCAAGTAGTCATAGTTTTTAAATACAAATAATATTTTTTTGCTTGATGTTTCTTGCACGGTCATAGTAGCGGTGTACTGGGCAAAGGGCTCTAATGCAAAAAAATACCGGTAAATAAACAAATGACTAACTTAGTAGCAAGCCAGCCGATGAATCCCGTAGACGTAACTGGGACTGGCTTCAGAGACTTGCTCTCTTCTGTTTTGGTGAACACCTGGTTTAACTCTGAGGCGGTTTCTTGACGTATTTTGTTCGTTTCTTCTAAAGCTCGTCTGCAAATGAAGTATCAATCATTTTCTATAAACATCACAAATACTTAATCAACAATAATAATGGTTTACAGTGTGACATGAATCTTTTTCCCGACGGCGAAAATGAGAACTAACGCAGATATTTTGAAAGATACGGCTGCCAGATCTAGCGTAGCCAAATCTCCCCAATCTTACAGAAGATTTCCCGATTTTTCCTTATGTGTCCTGTATGTGTGGGTGTTTTACTATCGTACATGTCCTGTGCAAACTTTTTCTTTGTAATAAAATGTTTCTTTTTAAATACTTTAAAGCTAACTTCTGAAATAAAGTTCGAACAATTAATTTGCGCTTAGAATCGGTGGAACATACATGATTCAAAAATATTTGCTGATACTGCTTAAAATTAGTATCCTTCTGTTTAAATTTATCATGGTTGGGAAAAAAATATTAGCTAAGCAGCTTCCTATTCCTAAGCTCCCTGAATAAAGGGAGATTTTTTGAACTTACTACCCTGATTGAATGATAACGCCCCCTGTCAATGTCATCTTAGGGCTAAATCATTGACGCACTGTAGAATGTTTTAATATGTACTCCCAGTGACATATTTGTATTTTTAAAAGATGAAATAAGAACTCCGCACGGACGGAACTTACAGTTCTTATAAGAACAACAGAAATAATTTAAATTGTTTTTTTTGATCCTCAAAGTTTGTCCCTAACTTAATTCATCTAGTAAATGTTGATTGATAAATTTGTGTCATATAAACAAAATTTACGAATTTTTATTAATTTAATGATTTGTATAACTTGACCCAGTGGTTCTATAAAACTCTGGTGGGTCATAGTTAAAGTCGGTTTTTATGGCTCGTCCAATAATGTAAACAATCTTTATACAGGATAAAATTGTAATACGTACCGAAATTTTGGGTACAGACTCCACTGATGAAAATGAACAACTTTTACTATGGGGGCAATAGTGAAATCGAGAAAAAAAAATCAGCTGTTCCATACAAAAGTTCGATTGGCACGCGGTCAAAATGTATGGAACAGCTGTTTTTTTTCTCGATTTCACTATTGCCCAGATAGTAAAAGTTGTTCATATTCATCAGTGGAGTCTTTACACAAAATTTCTGTACTGATAAAAAAGTCACCCTGTATAACTTTTAAAATTTAGTCAGTGAATCAAAATAATTTACGATTTGATTTAAAAATATCTCACTTATATACGATGAATTAATCATGTAGTTCGTATGTTTTTTTTTACCCCATTTTAAAATGAAGTATTTCGGTAAAAAAAAGGAATGTCAAGATTGCTAACAATATTCGACAAGCAAAAAGAAACGGACTTTATAGTTTTATTTTTGCAGGTATTAGAGGGTTTTTTTTATTAATATAATGAGTTTACTTAGCTTAGTTACGGGAAAAAGTACAGTGAACTGCAATATCATGCGGCCAATGAAAACTGGGCGATATCAAATGCCATAAAATGCTTTCGTCGCGGATTCGAGGTGTTAAAATAAACAAAATTGTATTGTTAGGTTCAATCAAACGCTCCACTCCCAGGTATTTAATCTAAAAGGGAAATAAAAGTATTTATTTGTTAGACCGTTTTATAGAATGATGATTGTGTGAAAAACGTGCCTGGTCTTTCGGTAGTGAGGATTATAAGCCGGAATGTTCACATTGCCCTTTAGGAATTCATTTCTTCAAATTCATAATTTTAAGTAGCTTATAATTTATCATCTGATATGCTGATTGATGGTGCACTTTAGTTTTCACTTTACTATGGCTGATACCTTTATTATTTCAATATTTGTGCTTGTTACTTGTAAACGTTTACTTCATTTATTTTGATTTTGAAATGTTTACTTCTACATATGTATGGGTGCGTATTAAATATATCACAGGAACTGAAACATCCCAAAATGAAATTCTCATTTGAAAGCTTTGAATCAATATAAAGCAATTTATTATTATCACACGTTGAACTCGCATTAGAAGGGTTCTTGAGCCAAAGTTATTCGCAACAAGTGAGCGGCTACACTAAAATAAAATTATTTTTTGTGTAATCCAAAAATTAACAGTAATAGTTGAACATGTCTGTTTGTATTGGTCTGGGTGTTTTCTATGTATATCATGTATGTATTTACAAACAAAAAAAAAGTATTTAAGTATTATATCCGTTGTCTGGCACCCATAACACAAGCTTTGAGTAGCTTACTTTGGGGCTAGATGGCGATGTGTGGGAATGTTCAAAGGATACTTATTATTATTATTATTTATTAATAATTTTGACACTTGTTCTAATAATACCCATTTTGCTTTAGAATGTTTTTAACACTCACAGTGTCATATTTTATATTCATAAAGATGAAATAAAAAACCAAAAATTTGCCCACGAGCGGGACTTGAACCAGCAACCTTTTGGCTGACCGGGCCAAACGCTCTTACCAATTGAGGTACCGTGCTGTCAGTCCGACCTTGCGAAATTTGTAGTCTCTTATGAAAGCGTCAATTGCGTGACGCTTTCATAAACAGGCGTTTGGCCCGGTCAGCCAAAAGGTTGCTGGTTCATGTCCCGCCCGTGCGCAAATTTTTGGTTTCTTATTTCATTTTTATGAATACCCATTTTTCTTGTACATACTGACTAAAGAAGAATTTCAGAAAATTGGTATTATGGCAAGTATTAGAAATCTGGGACTTCTGAGATCGAATAAGGCAAAGTCGCAGTACCTACCTAATTAGATTTTACTTATGATTTCTAATTCTAATTACGAATTTAAAAAAAAAAGAATGCTGGATTCTCACTGAAAAATCATTACAATCTTTATAAATATAAAATATGACACTGAGTGTTAAAAATACTCTAAACCATTAGATAGCGAAGCGTCATCAATTTCCAAGTTGTACCTATTTATTTTTTAAAGTATTTAATTCCAACAATTTCCAAGTTGTACTTATTTATTTTTTAATACTACTTGTCTCACTGTTGCGTAAACAGACGGGTAGATGGCGCTAAACATCACACGTAATGACGTATCCAAAAGAGACCACAAATTTCGCAAGATGGACTGACAGCACGATGGCTCAATTGGTAGAGCGTCTGGCCCGGTTAGCCAGAAAATTAGCTGGTTCGAGTCCCGCCCGTGCGCAAATTTTTGGTTTCTGTTTTCATTCTTATGAGCCCTGTTAAAGTAAAATTTAGTAAAAGTTATTTGTAAAAATGTAACACTGTTAAGTCTATTTACGGTATATCAGGGTCTATTGGTGTCGTAACTTATTCCATGAAATTATATAAGTAGGCAAAAAATGATTATGTTGGGCCTTATATTCTATTGCTGTAATAAACGCATTTGATTTTATAATTAACGCGGCAAATTCCGCGTACTGTAAAAGCAATAGCAACTGATGCTGCGTTCCTATCGGCACCGCAACTAATTCGCTTTGAACAGCTACAGCAGTATATAGCACTGCAGCGATGCCGATAAACCAATAAAAGCGCTTTAAAGTTATCTCCGGCCGCGATTAGCGTGGCTACCGCGAGGTGCCGTATTGCTTCGGAATAGGGATGTGCCCTTATCGTAATATCGATACGGCATATATCGATAGTAGGTAGATAAAATCGAGAAAATTAAGCCTAACTAGCGAAAGAAATTGTGTAAAACTATAGAATCCCTTATTGCTAAAGTTAGGTCTAAGCACAAAATACTTAGCCTAAAAACTGCGTGTGCATAATCACATACGACTTTTTATCATTGCTTACCCCATTTGAGTGTAAAATTGACTGAAATTGACAGTGACTTTTATTACTAGTTGTTCAAAATGACACAGTGAGCGATGGAGAGGGCTACGCTCGGTGTTTCTCTAAGAGATCGAATCGGAAATGAGAAAATACGTAAAAGAACGAAGGTAACGGATATAGCCCTTAAAATCAGTAAGCTCAAGTGGCAATAGCCATAAGACCTAATGGCCGTCGGAGTAGAAGAGTTCTAGATGGGTCTCCACCCTTCGACTAAAGACGCTGTCCACCGACAAGATGGATGGAAATGACCTTGTGAAGATCGCAGCAGGATCAAACTAGATACAGACCGCTTGTGATCGGTCGATGTGGAAAACCGTGGAGGAGGCCTTTGTTCAGCTATGGACGTTCTTTGGTTGAATAAATAACTAGTTGGGAATGTAAGCAAATTAAAAACTAAAATTAAAACTGTTTTTTAAGGCAAGTTTAAATAAACACGTATATTATTACGTTAGTTGCGTTTTATTTAGCAGGATTAACTAAATAGCATGAGATAACTCTGTTGAGTTTAGCACAACAAACAGTTTGAGTCGCGTCGGTGCATTATCACAAGAAAGAAAATACAACAATGCCTAGATAACATCAACAGCACATAACTGTTTTAAACTTTGCAAAGTTTATTCTTAGAAGTACGGTAGGTATCTGATAAAGTGGCACTTACTTCAGTAACGGTATAATTTTGATATTTACCAGCTCTCAGACTCATGATATGGTTATCGGTTTGATCAGCAAAATGAGGAGGGCAAAATTTAACGGAGACAACGAGTATACTACGGTATTGTAACCAAATTGTAATGTTCAGGCAGTGGTTGATTGAATATACGTTCGTTTTGCAATCAAAATGTTGATATTGTGATTCACATCACTATCGAGCTATAATTGTGTGGCTAAGGTTAGGTGGGTGTTTTGGTACCACCGTTGTTTCCGATTTCCATAACACAAGTGCTTTAGCTACTTAGCTTGGGATCGGAGCAATGTATATGATGTTGTCAAATATTTATTTATTTATTATTATAATTAATACTGCATTGTCTTATGAAAAACTACACAATGACCCTAAATGTATGATAGCTGGATATCTAAACTCAGATTAAATTTAAGTTGACAGGGACAGAAAGACGAGTTTATATTTCAAAGAGTGTTGCACAAGTGTCCCAAGTGACTTATTTTCTAGTGCTCGCTTCCGTTCAATTCATCGATATTCTAGATGGCTACATTACTACATCAAAGTGCGAGTTCGCCACGCACATCAGATCTATCACGCGAAGCAAATGTCAAACACGACGGTTCCTGCGCACGAATAACGCCTTTGACCGCTGAAACCGCCGTGCTAAATCGAACACTTTCAAATCACATTACATTACTTTTTAGGAGGCCTTTTAGAAAGTCTATGCCAATATATCTTTAAACGCTATCTATGCATCTCGTAACCAAATGAGAAGCGGTAACAAATAAGAAAGTAAAGAAAACAAAATAGTTTTTTTTTTTTTAACATTTGATTGCTTATTTGTTTGTTATTACTCATATAAGTATTAACTAGCGGTCCCCACAACTTCAAAGCGTTTAATAGTTTAAAAGCCTCCTCGATGAATAAGCTATCCAACACAAAAAAAAAAAAAACAGATCGGTCCCGTAGTGCCAGAGATTAGCGCGTTCAAACAAACAACTCTGCAGCTTTATAATATTAGTATAAATAAGTTTATTAATTGAAACACTTTCAGATTTACTGGCGACAAATGATTTGTTGAACTTATGCAATTTAACTAATTATTTATAATAATTTATATCACCCCAAACGTATCGAAAATAATATCTCATACCAGCCCGATAAAAAACCTTGTCAGATCTAGGCTAAGTACACATTGCGTAAGTACTATGGCATAATTAGAGACTTTACGCCCTGATGACCGATTCATTGTTAATTTACCGATTTACCGAGCAATCAGCACACGATGCACCGCCGTGTGCCCCAATTCAGAAAACAATTGACGTAGACCCGCCTTATCCTAATTAAAGCAAGTGGTTTAATGTATTGATCGCGGCCGATGCAGTTTTCCGTAGAGAAGGAGTGATAAATATCATATTCTTGTTTCTGAAGTTATCGGTTCGTTCCACGTAGGTATGCTACGCGAAGCTATGGAAAAGTTTCAACAGAGAAGATGGTTGGAAAATTCCACCAGCATGGGATCCAGTGCCAGCGAGGACCCAAGCTAGACAACTCACTGCAAGATCACAAGATACAGTTAGCTCTTTCTGCGTGGATAGGAACGTTAATTAATATTACCGATTGACGTTAGTTATTTTTTTTCAAAAACTGTAAATGAGAAATAACATCTTAGTCTACCCGTAACCACAAACGCTGTAAAGTGTTCTAAACGTCGGAATAAAATTTTATAAATTCGCGGAAAGTAAATCCGTAAAATAGTGTTTTATTTCGAAATATCATATTTATTTGAAAAGTAATTTCTAATCAACTTCAAAAAGGAGGTTATGAATTCAACGTGTATGTATGTAAAATCGTTGGCATTTGACAATATTAGAGTAAGTTGATCTATTAAGGCTTGCAAACACGTGTGCTAAATATAAAACGAGTAGGTACTTTAAGCGAGATGATTATTTTTAGTTGAATAGCTTATTTATCGAGGAAGGCTATAAAACACAACCCTGCGATGGAATGAGAGGGAGCAAACAAAACAACAGACACACGGGGACGCAGTCGCGAGGGACCGCTAGTCTTATGATAAAGATGCTCTTCAACGCATAACAACTAGTTTCTTACAAACTTTGCAGTATCCGTAGAACACGAAGCTCAAGTCAGCTTAGAGCTTTGAAATAAGTTTGAATATTTCAAAGCGAAATTGACGCTTTCGCTCTTTAAACACACCTGTTGAAGCTTGACTACAGCAAAAATCTGCTTAATTAAGACTTAATTTCCACTTGTAAATGTCAAAAACTCAAAAAGTTATGAATAATCCATTATGGAAATAAAGTAATGTCTTACAGCACGTCTGCCATCTTGAGTCACAAACAAAACAAAAGGATTTAATTTTGACTTCCGTGGTCGAGTGGCTAGCACGCTGGTTTCAAGCGTCGCCATCTCGTGAGGTACCGGGTCCGCTTCCCGGTCGGGTCAATGTAGAAAACGATCTTTTCTATATTGTCTCGGGTCTGGGTGTTGTTGCCAAGTGCATTGGCTACTTACTATGGGATCAGAACAATGTATATGATTGGTGTCCAATAATACTTTTAATACTTCCGAGCGTGGGAGGTACTAGTTTCACTCCCGAGCGTAAGCGAGGGAGGTAATAGAGAATCCTGAGTGTAGCGAGGGATTTAAGCAGGCCTAAGACGAAGGCAACTTTATTCCGGTGGTGAATACCTACTCTGCTTTTCACTTCTCTTTGCGAGGCAATTTATAAGACTATCTTTTAAGTTTATACTAATTTTCACTTGAAGGCACGCAATGCGCTGCATAAAATATTTTGATCTCTAAATCTCACCTATTTTCCAAATGGCTTGGTTACCAAATCAAAAAGGTGCAGTGCAGGTGCAGGTGTGTAGTAACATTTTTTACTAAAAAATAACCTTTTACTTGCCATAATTAATTACATTCACAAATACATTTAATTATATCAATAACGTTAATCACACAATGTCAATTTACTTTTTTAATTTTCCATTAAAAAACAATGAAATATGGTGTCACGTGTCTGATGTGTGTGAAATAATAATTTTCAATGAGCAGTTTCTCCCATCACTTTATAGCTCTAACAAGATGTCACTGTGTTTTTTTTTCATCTCGTTGGCCGAAAACCATAGACAAAGAAAAAAAGTGCGTAAGTAAAAAGAAGTAGAATACTCACTTTCTCTCATCCAGCAGCCAACTCCACTGCTCGAACCACATCTTGCGGCAGACGTCCGTCTTCTTCCACTGCGCCCGCATTTGGAAGGCTTCAGTGTTCGGGTCGAACTTGGGGACTTCTTTCGCCATTGTTTATTAAGTATCTAAAAAGAAAATTTTAAGTTATCAACATATTTTCAACTCGGGACCATTAAAATCCCAAGTCTTAGACAGGCAACAGACGTTTTTTAAAGCACTAAGCGTGAAAATAGCATGGCATTTTAATGGCGTAGTCTATGGTTATCGTACTATGGCCATAATTCTGGTCGAAAGCATAAGCATTCTTATTTATACTTTGCATAAGTTCTGTCATAATTATTTGGAAGAAGGGCGATTGAGAAAAGTGGATTCATTTTCAGGTTCCGAGTCATGCGTTGTAACGATTGGGTTCGTTAGACATAAGAGAACAGCTTATCTTCATCTTATGTAAACAATTTGATAAATGAAAGGGTTTATTACCTACTTACTAACTTATTTAAGATTCAAAACCTTTAGTATCAAAGTCTGAATCCTCAAGTAGTGGCAGGCAACACACGGGGCATTTAATATTTAAATAAAAATCTATAAATATAAACAAAAGGGCTAGGTTACTTACTAGCCACCCCCAAGGCTGTAGTTATAAATATCTGACATTTAACAAGGTAAAATACTGTCTAGTTAACAATCATTTTCTCAACAAAACTTCTTCTTGTAACAAAGAGTTTCCTATTAGCTGAATGAAGTGGGTGTTGCTAACGATCGCCTACTGTTTGAATGGCGTTTTCATAGAGTATTGTGTGTATAGCATCGCTAGCTTGTTTCCGCGGGGGCATTACGTAATGTGCAATGACCATCCCTATTTCTATGAGCTCTTACTGTCCTACTTTTGAAATGCCCTTCTCATTTGTTATGTTTTATGAGCTGAGTGCCCAAATGACTGGCTAGTTTGAAAGCATGACAGTTTCAAGAAATGATGTTGAGGAGGAGTTATAGATGTTGCAATCTTCAGGAATATCGCTTAAATACCTAATTTTATAAGTGATTGGATGAAAATTTTATTATTATTGCCATAAGACAACGAGTTAGGTAATACTGCTCCGGATTAGCTTATATAATCACATGAAAGGCTGTCGTGGACATTTACCTGCATCAGACGCGCACAGACAGTTAATTACTGGGTAATAAATGGTATTAACTGGATCTGAGCAACTGATACTGCGACGCCAGCTTAGTACAAAGGAAAGGGGATGGATCATCCTTCTATGTATGCACTAAAATAGGCTTCCTTTTCACTAGAGACATGCAAAGCTTAATATTGTTTAAGGGGTCTTAATTGGGTAGATTTCTTTGTCATAACTATGTGGTGTTACAGATAATTCGGTGTGTTGAAGATGACCTTTTTCGATAACAATAATTACATAATATTCATTGCAGACGGTAAAATATGCGCGGGAAAATACAATAATAATCAATAAATGTCCGTCCAATGTCTTCTTCTTCTTCTCTTTTAATGCCTATAATCTGTGTTGAACGTTCGCTAGTGTCGCGTGATATATGATATAATAGAGTAGTGCATTGTTGTGGGGAATAGGTTTATGTGATTCTAGTATTATAGTCAAGTGGTAGTGAGATCTTAGTTAATCTAAAAAAACACATACAAATATACCACTCACAATGAATATATTTAAAAATAAACGAGATACCATACGATTCACATGCAATTTATTTTGTATCAAACACGATCTATCTGACTCACAGGTCTAGTGCTGTCCATGAATGCTAGTTTGTCTACCATAATAAAGCCATAATCCCATTATCCGTAGAGACAATTACCGATGGTCGCACGGACCTATGACAATCCTGAGCGTGACAGGTGACAGTGTCACCTGTCACGCTCAGTACATACACATATACTCACCGTAAAACTTGTATGGAAAAAAAAACTCTTCAATCCCTCTTGTATTTCGTGGCAACTATGTGAGAAAACACGAAGGGAAGTGGCGCTCAGTACATACACATATACTCACCGTAAAACTTGTATGGAAAAAAAAACTCTTCAATCCCTCTTGTATTTCGTGGCAACTATGTGAGAAAACACGAAGGGAAGTGGCGGTAGCCCGCCGTACATAAGCCCTAAGGCCAAAACTAATTAATTACCGATCAAGCGGTCACATCACGTTCATCAACAGCCAATAGAGCCAATTTAGAGGCTATTATGAAAATTGTGGGACCTACTGTAACGATATTAGCGTTACATTGCTACGGTGCAGCGAGCTGGGACGGCTATCTGCGGTATTGGGATACTAAACTTGACACCGGCATCTCAGGGAAAGTACAGTCAGCGGACAGGTGCCCTATTACAGAATCGCTCGCGTCAAAATGGCGTGTGATATTCATTGATTAATGTCCGATTGTCGAATGAAAAACAGTTTATTTCTACGAAGGAGTAATATTACTCAATTTTGACAGTATTTACATATGTATTTTGCTCGGTTTTCGTAGCACGCTATAGCATAAAAATCACACGCCATATCCAAGCGAGTGCTCTAAAAATAGAGTTCCAGGTACGTGGGAACTGATGTCAATCGAAGTTACCGTATTTTTCCGCGACTTGTAGTACAAAAAATAGGGTTAGAAGTAAAAGGTTTTTTTAACTACTATGTATTAGGTACTGACTGTTAACAAAACTGATAGTCAACTTTTCGCAAAGATCCGGAAATTGAGACCATTGGACTCAAGACTTCAGTTTAGTAATTTATCTTAGAATTCTTAAAACCTTTTTAAAAATTTAAGCGTTTTCACAGAACGCAGTGAGTACATAAGCAAAGTGTCTTCGTCTTCTAAGCCGTAAAGTGTCGCAGACTCCTTGGAAAATCATAAAGTGTCGCACACATGCCAAGGCGACACAGTTTAAGCGTCGGTTTACGCAGACCCTGTGTAAATCCACACGTGCCTTCCCTTGAGAACCTTACTTAGGTAAGAGGAGATCCTATACTAACAACACGTCTCCCGAGCCCGCAAGAACCTATGAGTAAACCTAACTCTACCTACGAGGCTATTATAGTATGACTAACGAAAGCTGAACCTAAAAAAAGGTGGCAATTAAATAAAAAAAAGGTATCACTATCCAGCATTGGAATAATCAATTTTGATTTCTTGTTTTTAATAAATTCGAATTTTTGATTTTCGACTTCATATTAGGTACAATTTACATATTGGTGTAACATATTTGATTTTCGATTTCATATTAGTTACAATAACACACATTGTTGTAATATAAGTTATTTTCATTCATAAAGATGAAATAAGAAACCAAAAATTTTTTGCGCACGGGCGGGACTTGAACCAGCAACCTTTTGGCTAACCGGGCCAAACGCTCTTACCAATTGAGCTACCGTGCTGTTAGTCCGACCCTGCGAAATTTGTGGTCTCTTATGAAAACGTCAATTGCGTGACGCTCAGCGCCATCTAGCCGTCTGTTTATGAAACAGATGGCCCAAGCAGTTATTCTTTACAGAATAAATTCAACTTGGAAATTGATGACGCTTCGCTATCTAATGCTTTAGAATGTTTTTAACACTCACAGTGTCATATTTTATATTCATAAAGATGAAATAAGAAACCAAAAATTTGCGCACGGGCGGGACTTGAACCAGCAACCTTTTGGCTAACCGGGCCAAACGCTCTTACCAATTGAGCTACCGTGCTGTTAGTCCGACCCTGCGAAATTTGTGGTCTCTTATGAAAACGTCAATTGCGTGACGCTCAGCGCCATCTAGCCGTCTGTTTATGAAACAGATGGCCCAAGCAGTTATTCTTTACAGAATAAATTCAACTTGGAAATTGATGACGCTTCGCTATCTAATGCTTTAGAATGTTTTTAACACTCACAGTGTCATATTTTATATTCATAAAGATGAAATAAGAAACCAAAAATTTGCGCACGGGCGGGACTTGAACCAGCAACCTTTTGGCTAACCGGGCCAAACGCTCTTACCAATTGAGCTACCGTGCTGTTAGTCCGACCCTGCGAAATTTGTGGTCTCTTATGAAAACGTCAATTGCGTGACGCTCAGCGCCATCTAGCCGTCTGTTTATGAAACAGATGGCCCAAGCAGTTATTCTTTACAGAATAAATTCAACTTGGAAATTGATGACGCTTCGCTATCTAATGCTTTAGAATGTTTTTAACACTCACAGTGTCATATTTTATATTCATAAAGATGAAATAAGAAACCAAAAATTTGCGCACGGGCGGGACTTGAACCAGCAACCTTTTGGCTAACCGGGCCAAACGCTCTTACCAATTGAGCTACCGTGCTGTTAGTCCGACCCTGCGAAATTTGTGGTCTCTTATGAAAACGTCAATTGCGTGACGCTCAGCGCCATCTAGCCGTCTGTTTATGAAACAGATGGCCCAAGCAGTTATTAAAGCGCGTCACGCAATTGACGTTTTCATAAGAGACCACAAATTTCGCAGGGTCGGACTAACAGCACGGTAGCTCAATTGGTAAGAGCGTTTGGCCCGGTTAGCCAAAAGGTTGCTGGTTCAAGTCCCGCCCGTGCGCAAATTTTTGGTTTCTTATTTCATCTTTATGAATATAAAATATGACACTGTGAGTGTTAAAAACATTCTAAAGCATTAGATAGCGAAGCGTCATCAATTTCCAAGTTGAATTTATTCTGTAAAGAATAACTGCTTGGGCCATCTGTTTCATAAACAGACGGCTAGATGGCGCTGAGCGTCACGCAATTGACGTTTTCATAAGAGACCACAAATTTCGCAGGGTCGGACTAACAGCACGGTAGCTCAATTGGTAAGAGCGTTTGGCCCGGTTAGCCAAAAGGTTGCTGGTTCAAGTCCCGCCCGTGCGCAAATTTTTGGTTTCTTATTTCATCTTTATGAATATAAAATATGACACTGTGAGTGTTAAAAACATTCTAAAGCATAAGTTATTTTCAGTTTAATATCAACTAACTAACTTAATACTTCAACGTCCTCTAAAATCACGTATTAAGATTAGTTAATGCTAAAGAAACAATAGTTTGATTGTCACTGTAACAATGGTGTGTTGTTAATAATGTTGCTGTTTTTTAATGAGTTCCGTATGGATTACCGTTGAACCCGCAGAGCTATATGTTGTCTGCTCCGAGAGTACAGCTGGTTTGATGTCGTGGATTTGTGTGATGGTTTGATTTAAGGAGTTTTATTGAAGGCTTTTAAATGAGAAACAATTTATTCAATAAGTGTTTGTAATGCTTTAATGGTAGTGTCTTTTGTCATAATTTCGGTAATGTAAAATGGATTTATGTTGACAGTATGTGAAGCTGTTAAATGTTGGTAGCGCTTAGGAGCGATTCTATTAAATGTATCCATGATTGTGTAGATTGGTCATCGCAGGGACATGTATCCACTGCGGAGATATGGAAGCGATGAAGAAAAAACCGGCCAAGTGCGAGTCGGACTCGCGCACTGAGGGTTCCGTGCCAACTTTACTTGAATTAGGGAATCCATTTACTTCTACTTAGTAAAATACCACAATATTTTGTTGACTACAAATATAACTTTGTTTTTCATAGTGTTTGTATGAAGTACAAAGTTATGTTTGCGGTTGTTGAAAATGTGCTATATCTCAAAAACTACATGTTCGATCCCGTCCGAACCAAGTTTCGTTGAAAGTATTAGTTAAGATCTACATCATATTTTTTTTTTCAAAATTTACAGTTGCTTGGTTTAGAAATTAGGTGGGGGGGACGCCCATTTAACCACTTTGGAAGCGTCTAGCTATGAAACGTTAGACTTTAAAAGAAAATGGTTTCAGGAACCTCAATATCATTTTAGAAGAACTATGCATAGACACCCCACACGCATAGATTTGACTAAAAAATTTTTTTTTAGTTTTAGTTTCAGTATGGGAGCCCCCCCTTAAATGACATTATTTTTTATTTTTTGTATGAGAATCGGTAAGCGGTTAACCAGATACATCTTCCTACCAAATTTCAATTGTGTAATGCCTATAGTTACAGAATAAAATGGGTGTGGCATACGGACGGACAGACAGACAGACAGACAGACAGACAGACAGACAGACTTGACGAAACTATAAGGGTTCTGTTTTTTGCCATTCGGCTACGGAACCCTAAAAATACGAGGTTCATCTTTCACTTGCCAGACTCTAACCACCTATATCGCGTTAATGAAGCAAGCATCTCCAGTTTCTGTTACAAACTTCGTGCTTCCAGCTTCAGTTTTCTATAAAATATTAAAAACAACAAAGTGATGATAGTCTTTTATTATTCAAGTGGCGATGGGCAAAGTATAAATTGCTCGTGATTTACTGGAAGTTTTGAAAGGATATAAACTACCGAAAAATACATTTTTACATAAAACTTTATTTATGAATGGTGAGGGACATCTTTGAGATCGCACTATGGTTTAATTAATGGTACTCGCTTCATTTTTTTTTGGACTAATGTAAAACTTGCTAGGTGCTAGCCGTGCTCCCTACACGAAAACTCTTTTTGGGTTCCGTAATTCAACAAGGTACCCTTATAGTTTCGCCATGTTTCCTCTGTCCGTCTGCAGTTAAGCATAGCATTGGCATAGATATATATTCAAATGTCCCTGGAAAAAAAATGGGGAAACATTTTTTTTGGGGTACCTCTCATACAAGTAACGTGTGGATGTTTTTTTTATCTTGCGCAACCTATTGTGTAGAGTCTCATTGAATAGGTTCTTTGAAATGATTGTGGGTTTACAAACATAATTTTTCGATAAAGTGGCCTTTCTGTAACATTTAGTTTTGAAAGGCAAATTTTTGTCAGAGTCCAATACAATGTTCCCACCCACTCTCAACTAAACGATAGTAGGTGGATTCATGAAAAAAATCACAGCACTAGTATATACGATGAATTTCAATCGACTCAATTTGTCAGTTTTCGTTTAGTATTTTGTTCCTTCAAAACTTTAGTATTAAGAGTCTCTTTTAGCTGTAAAAAAATCAAAGTTGTAAGTCATCGTCATCAAAAGATACAGTCGGTTTTGTATCATATTATTTATTACAAGTCATTTATATAGTGCGTGAGTCCTGCTCGCACTTGGTTCTATTTATAAGTTTACTAATATTGGCCTCGGGAATCTACCGAAAAAGGTAAAGAAATCTCGAAATAAGCCTCCGTCAAGATTCCATTACTTGACAAACCTCATTTTGCGTCTTATGTAGTCAGTACATGCCTACGTATCACAGATTGGTTTGGCGTAGTATTTCCTGGAAATGTACGGCTTTCTTATTGTGGTAAAAATCGAGATATATTATAATTTTAAAAGGCTGAAAACCTTGATTTCGTCGCGAATAGGCTTTGGTAGTCTTAGAATTAAAGCTTTAAGTTTAATTTATTCCACTTCATTAGATAATGTGTTTGACGCGCCATGTGAAATGTAGATCTACCTACAAAGCTAGAAGCCTGGTTATTATCGTAAAGTATTAAGGGTAAGTGGGGCGCACACCTCCAAGAATGCTAATCAGGTAAGAATATATACGGAACTAACATTAAGTTAATACTTGCACGTGACTGTACTTTAAAATAATAATGTCGAAGTGAAAGTGGCAAACTAAAGCAAGCTGGCATAGTGCGATTTCGTCATTCTCTAAAATATTATGTAATTTTATTATTACAGTGCACTGTTATTTATTGAGTTCACATTCTAAGAAACCATCACGACCATAGGTACTTACAAGAGAAATAACTAAAAAAAACAAAAACATGCATACCTAGGCAGATTTACTAAGAGCATGCTCCTAAAAAGCACAACAAAGTTTACTATAATCTATCTATAATAAGTGATAAATACGTCCAGTCAGTAGCAATAGCAATACTCTTAAAAAAACAGCAAGTCTAGGGCAATCTAAGCTATGGCAATCCTTATGATGTTCGTTTAACGTTTGCCACTATGGCGCTGCCATTAAATATTTTTTATCATGGTTTTACAATACTAATTGTATAATTGATTGACTGAAGTACGCACGTAGCTCATGAAAACTCACAGTTCAAAAAATCAAAATAAATCTCCACTTGTAACAATGATTTCGACACAGCAATTGGCAGCGACCGTCAATCCCATGACAGTGCCGAGTCAATGACAAAAAAAATGAATAAATTCCACTGACCTGAATTATTGCTTGAAACCTCAACCTTTTTGTGTTTGTTGAAACCAATAGACGTAAAATAGGATGAGATCGGCATCGGCGGAAAAGTGGGGGAGGCCTTTGTTCAGCAGTGGACGTTCTTTGGCTGATAATGATGATGATGCTAATGGGTAAAACATGCACTTTGCAAGACGTACCTTCTGCTACGTATTTCCACCTAATTGATTTCATAGGAGAAGAAATGAAAACTATTTTTCTCCCGTAGGATAAGGCAGTTTGTGGCATTCATCATAGTTTATCTTCACAAGGCTGCAAAGCTATGTTTGTAAAGTCTGAAAGCCATTAAAATGATAGAAAGTAAAGGGAAATAGATATAGGAAATACACTTACAAAGATGCAAGCGAGGTTAAACCAACGGAATCGAGAGCGGACGTCGATCTAATAGCCAATTTATTCCAGGTATTGTCCCAGAAGTGCTTACCGAGTTAAAAAAATTCTATTTTTGTAATGCTTAAACATTTCAGTTCATGTGGTGACCTGATAAAGGCAAATTTTCTCTAAAGTAAGAAAACCGAATCTCTCCCAAGTCCATCACAAACGAGGTAGCCATTATGTCGGTCAAACGAAGTTGATATAGCAGTTTACAAATTATCTGCCAACGTCTGGGTGAGCGACTGGTAACGGCTAGCTGGCGTCAAATATCAAAAAGTTGATCGTTCAAAAGTGCAAGTCATTTAATTAAAGAGTAGGTTCAGGTAGCAGTCTAATTAGCTTTGTCTTACCTGGAACGTTCCATCCTACTTTTAATGCAGGATAGAACGAAACCGACGGCATAGGTTTTCGGGTCGAAGCACTGAAATTAGGCCCTGACCCGGACTATTGCGTAAAAGGTTTGTAGCCTCAGTCACTCAGCCTTTGGAGGGCGTCCAGCAGGCTGCCATGAACGAGATTATTAATCTGCAATCTGACGCCGGATGTTCGTCATTGCATTATGTGTAACGTACTATTTGCAGCATCCGTGGCACAGGGGTCTGATTCTCCGCAGCCTTTCTCTGTCACTAATTTAGGTCTGAAAATAGGTCCGAAATAATCCTAACTCAAGACGATTAGATGATAAAATGACTATTTACGAACGGATTTTATTTTCACAATTATAGAGTGCTTATTTTCGTCTGAATGAAGTTTATTCCGCTAAGTCAAAATGTAAAGATAAGATAAATACAAACATACCAAAGTATGTTACATCAAAAATTGCAAATACCACAACGGTATATTGGTCTAAAATTAAAAGTGTGATCCTTTTTTTCTTCAATGTCACTAAACTGATAATAGAGATAATAATTTAAAAGAAAGACTGCCAGGAATCGGGCCCACTATTTGCAGAGTAGGTACACCACCGATTGTGGTTACGTAAACTTTTGTGATTGAAAGCATGAGCCACAAGCGAACTGTGACGCTAATTTAGCTTTTAAATCAGGGATGCACAGACCGCGGCCCGCGGGCCGCTTGCGGCCCGCCGGTCGAATACTGGTGGCCCGCCGACAGCAAAAATAATACTCTCGTACATTCGAAAAATATTGAATTCTATTCCAGAATAAAACCAAAAAAAATATGTTCGAAAAGTAATTTGAATCTCGCGCGCGCGCTCTTAAGTGCACGAATTCCCGATTGCTCGCGTAGGTAGATACACGAAGCTTCCAGAGTCGGTTTCGAGATTTCTCCAGACAGTTTTCGACTCTATACGCGGGGTATAAAAGCCACGCTAACCGCAGCGACCCATAGTTCGGTTTTAATTTGAGTGAAGTGTCAATAGTTCTAGTGTAGATTTTAACTCGACTAGCCGGTGTCATATATTTTGATCCACATTCAACGTAGATTTCCCGTCAAGTGCCGTGTATAATTGTGTTGTGAAATCGTAAGTAAAACTCTGTTATTAATAAGTGTTTCCCTACCTATTTAAATCAATTATTTTTGCTAATTTAAAAAAGGATGGGTAATTTAAGTAGGTACTGTAATTGTTTTTAGGTGCTGTGTTAATCCTAGCCAGGATTAGAACGCAACATGGACAAGCCAGGACCTAGTAAAAAACGTAAGGTTAAAGATGAAAATCGGCAGTTTCAAGAAATTTGGACTGAGAAATACTTTTTTGTATGGTCGCATAATAAAGTCGTTTGTTTAATTTGCAAGAATTCTGTTGCGATTGCAAAGGAATATAATGTAAAAAGGCACTATGAAACGCAGCATCCTACTTTTACCAAGTTTACAGGCGAATTAAGAAAGCAAAAAATGTTGTCTTTAAAACGGGAGCTTATTGGTCAGCAAGCTATGTTTACAAAACCCATCCAAGATTCAGAAACAGCTACAGAAGTTAGTTATGAAATTTCTCGAATGATAGCAAAGCGCAGTCGCCCCTTCAATGATGGGGATTTTGTAAAAGAATGCATAGAAATTGCCGCTAAGGAAATGTGTCCAGAAGCAGCAAAAAAGTTTGAGAAAATTTAACTGAATCGTATGACTATCCAAAGACGTATTATGTCTTTGTCAGGTAATATTGCGGAACAATTAAATGAAAAAACTAAGATCATTGAATTTTTTTCATTAGCACTCGACGAATCCACTGATATTACTTCCACAGCTCAACTTCTCATATTCATACGAGGTGTTACTCAAGATTTTAAAGTCTTAGAAGAGTTGTTAGGAATGTGTTCATTGAAAGGTCAAACCAGAGGAGTTGATATACTCAATGTACTTTTGGATGAGTGTTCAAAAACTGATTTGGACTTATCAAAATTATCGGGAGTTGCCACTGACGGTGCTCCTTCGATGATTGGTGTCAATTCTGGGCTAGTTACTTTGCTGAAAAAGCATCTGCAAGAAAAAAACATAAACGCTGAAGATCTCATGCAGTTTCACTGCATTATATATTGTCATATGTTGTCCATCATATCCTCTGTTCTAAAAAAATTGAATTTCAAAATGTCATGAAAGTGGTAGTTTCGACTGTAAATTTCATAAAATCACGAGGACTCAATCACAGGCAATTCAAACAATTCCTTGATGACATCGAAAGCGAATATGGAGATTTACTGTATTATACAGAAGTAAGGTGGCTAAGTCGTGGATTGACCCTGGAACGATTTCTAAATTTAATAGAAGAAATTGGAATATTTCTGGCGGAAAAGCAAAAGGATGTCCCGGAACTTAAAAATCCTGATTGGTTGTGTGATTTGGCTTTTTTAGTTGACATTACAAATCATTTGAATGTCTTGAACACACGGCTTCAAGGCAAAAATCAACTGATATCCCAGCTCTACGCTCACGTATCATCCTTTCAATGCAAGCTGACACTTTTCAGATCGCAATTGAATTCTGGAAATTACAATCATTTTCCGAATTATAAGAAAATGGCTGAAAAATTCAACAAAACTGCGATTAATTTCAGTTATGTAGAAAAGCTAGATATTTTGATTCAATCTTTTCAAGAAAGATTTTCGGAGTTTAAAAAAGTGAAACCTCTGTTGGACATATTCAGCAATCCTTTCACGATTTCAGTTGAAAATGCGCCAGAGTCAATGCAGTTAGAAATTATCGACATTCAAAACGACCAAGATTTACGCAACAAATTCAACGAAGGAGACTTGCTGAACTTTTACCGCTGCATTGATAAAAATACGTACAAAGAGTTGCGCATAAACGTTCTGAAATGTGCCAGCTTATTTGATTCTACCTATATAGGTTTGTTCACATATATATGTGAACAAACCTTTTCAATACTAAATAATAATAAAACAAAAAATCGAAACCGCCTTGCAAATGAAAGTTTGGAAGCAGTTTTACGTGTTGCTACAAGTAAATTTGAGCCAAATATAAAAAAGATTGTAAGCACTATGCAGTGCCACGCTTCAAATTAATAAATTCTTTTTCAATTTTAATACATAATTATCAATTCTTTATTGTCTTTAATTACCTATACTTCTGGCGGCCCACCATCAGTTCATAATTTGCCCGAGTGGCCCCTAGTCTTAATAAGTCTGTGCATCCCTGTTTTAAATGCTATGGCTACTCCGTCAGCGGTCACGTGGTTTCGATAGCCGAAGGGGTAAAAATAAAATGATTGATTCCAAACGTATCACTGATTGATTATTTCTACTCACCAGACATGGAGAACGGAATTGGAAAATTAATACGATTCAATATGGCACTGATTGGTATTAATTTTCGAATTATTTGATGAATACTTAACAGTTTTTTTTTGGAAATTATAATAACCGTTCTCTACACTAATAAAAATACGATTGATCAAAGAAAGTTATTAATTTGAGCAATAAAATTACTCCGTAGCTACATAGAAGGAATGCTGTTTATTTACCTCTAGATATATTTCCATTATGGCATTTTTTATAACAAAATTAGCGAACTCAGCGACCTTCGATTCGGCCCCGGTGCCATCACGCCCCGGTCTCGTAATATTGTCGAATCCAAAAAATAAAAATCATGAAAATCGGTTCACCCGTTCATTTTTCGTAATTAATCCTTTTAGAAGAATTTTTAAAAAAACTGTAATTTCGTATAGACATAACAGGTAATATTCTAATCTTCCCGCCAAATGGTAAAATAATGATTGTGGGTTAATAATATCATTTTTCAATAAAGTGCCTTATTACATTCAGTTTTAAGAGGCAAGTTTTCGTTAGATTCCAATGTCCTCAACCTCTCCTAACTAAACGGTAGTAGGTGGATACGTGAGAATATTTACATCACTAGCTTATTTAATGAATTAAAAAGAAAAACTATCACTGCTATGATAACAACGAATAACAGAATAATAATAGTAGGTAAACGAATGACAGAGTTGTGGTCCATAAACTTAAAGCAAAATATTTTTCATGAAAATTTTTAACATGAAAAATGATATGAAACTGACACTTCAATATTGGTATTGATGTGATCTATTTGAGCTAAAATAAAATTTGAGCTAAAATCTTGATCATGTTTTACAGGTGATTTTTATGGTAATATAAGTGCTTACATACATAGTATTTACGGAACCCTTCGTGCGGGAGTCCGACTCGCACGTGGCCGGTTTTTTATGTATAAAATATATAGATTGATTTAAAGATTCCACGCTACGTCTTGTTTATTCATCTTTCAGCGCTCAATTTCTTCATTATCTTTATATTATAACACAATTTTTCTTCTCAGGGTCTCATTCGGCAGCTCGAAGGGTTCGATGGTGGAGACGCTCATCTACGAGAGTCCACTACACGAAGAACCTGAAAGCAGTCCCCCGCCCAAGGTGCAGGAGACCAGCTTCCCCTACACACCCGTGGAAGACGAGTACGTTGTTTCCATTTGCTGAGTATGTTGATTTTCTTTAGAGACGCGTTTGCGAATTTCTTTTTGCACTTGCTTTTCAGACACTTTCAAAAGGTCCTAATATTTTTCAAAAATGAAACAGCCAAATAAATATTGTTGTTACATTAAAAACGTTGCACAAAACACTGGAAAGGAATTTGGACTTTATTTCGTAAAGAAAAGGATAGAGTTTGACATGATAGAGAAAGAAGACAGGCAATCTAAAAGTCGATTGGAAAAAAACGGAACCCTTATAGTTTCATGTCTGCCTGACTGTCCGTCCGCATGTCACAGACACTTTATTCAGAAACGATTAGCATTACGCAGTTGAAACTTAGAACTTAGGTGTATCTTGTTAACCATTACTATTCACGATTCTCATACAAAAAAAAATATATTTAAGGGGGACTTCCCATACAAATACTTTCAAAGAAAATTGGTTTGAACGATATACAACGGGTATTTTTTGAGATATTGCACATTTTCAACAACCGCAACTTTCCATACAAACTCTATTAAAAACAATGTTATTTTTGCAGTCAACAAAATATTGTGGTATTTTGGCTAAATGAAAGTAAGTGGAACCCTAATTCAGTTAAAGTTTGTACGTAACCGCCGGTGCGCGAGTCCGACTCGTACCTTGGCTGTTTTTTAGAGTTTCGTAGCTGAATGGCAAAAAACGGAACCCTTATAGTTTCGTCAAGTCTGTCTGTCTGTCCGTCCGTATGTCACAGCCACAATATTTTAACAGTGTGATGCTTATAGGTAATATTCTGTACCTATAAGCATCACACTTAAAATTTGGTAGGAAGTTGTATCCTGTTAACCGCTTTAAGATTTTTATACAAAAAATAAAAAATAATGATATTTAAGGGGGACTTGTATACATAAAACTAAAACCGAAAAAATGATTTTTACTCAAATCTATGCGTGTGGGGTATCTTTAGATAGGTATTTTAAAATGACATGAAGGTTTAAAGAACCATTTTCTTTTAAAGTCTAACGTTTGAGAGATACACGCTTCCAAAGTGATAAAAAGTCCCCCCCCCCCCATTCTAACTTCTAAACTAAGCGAATGTATTTTTTTTATAAATACATATAATGTAGATCTTAACAAATACTTTCAACAAAAATTAGTTTGAACGAGATCGAACTAGTAGTTTTTGAGATATAGCTCATTTTCAACAACCGCAAACATAACTTGGTTCTACATAAAAACACTATGAAAAACAAAGTTATATTTGCTGTCAACAAAATATTGTGGTATTTTAGCTAAGTGAATTCCTTAAATCAGTTAAAGTTGGCACGGAACCCTCAGTACGCGAGTCCGACTCACACTTGGCCGTTTTTTTTCAACCAGTCAGTGCATTTAATTGTGATTCAACTGTCTATTCGTTCGATCGGTTCGATCGATAACTATGTTATATTTTTCGTCACGTGATGTAAAAATGAGATTAAATATTTGAAACGCCGCTTAAAATACCTACAATAATGAAACTTATCGTTTACCTAACATAAAAGAAATGAGGTGCAGTTCGTTTCACGGTCGTGTTACATAACAGCTTCATGACTAGCTTACCTAGGCGGGTCCCTACCTACTCAATCAATATAGCATCGGAAACATCTCCCCTCTGTGTTTACCTTCCACAGTGCAAATGGGAGAAGCGGTACATTTTCTCATTATCTATCCAGGGGATCTATTTCATTTAGAAATTGGAGCGGTCGTGCTAAAGTGCTACATTAATTCGTAGCGGTTCTTTGATAAGATGGTCAGTGCATTATTTGGGCAGATATGAAAGTATGAAATAGAATGGTGAAATTCGTTTCTTTAAGTTCCTTTTGAAGGAAGTTTGTATTTATGATAAAAACCGAATGTGTACCGAAATTCAAGTAACTTATTATAACTAAACTAAACCAATTGGTGACTCGAAAACTGCCGATAGCACGAGAAAAAATTATGGTGTTATAGCATAGGAAAAGTAAAGACCGGAAGTTGGCCCTGATTGTGACAAAAAGTCAATTACTTCAGCCAGTTTCCCTTTTGTGGTAAAAAAATAACAATTAAGAAATAAAATTATCACATGAATTGGAAATGAAAATCTGAGTAAAAAATATATTTTATATGTGAAATTAAAAATTAAAACATTTTTTACATAATAATTCGTGTGCCTTGAAACGTTTTTTCTTGTTTTTCTTTTTAATGTTTGAACCCAAACAAGTAGGTGTATACTTTTTAATTTTATATTGAACATACTATTGGCCCCTCATCATCGTTAATAAAATAAAGAACATTAGAATACCCAATCAAAGATGTAAATATGGTTTTCCTAGTTAGTTTTTATTTGCTAGTCGAATATTGTAAATAATCTTGACATTATTTTAATATAAGATGAACTCAAAAATCAAAACCTACATACTTCGGCAATTGAACGTCACGGTAATATTATGTCTATAACATTACAGTGTGAACGTTGTACACTGAGATTTTATAATATGAAATAGTAAATTAGTTTTATTCGCTTATATTTATGAAACAATTGCTTACAATATTGGACAAGCAAAGAAAAACGGTCTTTAAATACAGGGGTTTTCATTCTAAAACGATTGAACCTACAATGTTTCCGGGCAACCTAAACATTTTTCTAGATGGTCGTGGTGGCGAGCGGCGATTTTTTGTGGTGCGCTATATCGCTAACCGTAACAAATAACGTTATCGCTTTGGTGTACTGTTATTAAAATCTTTTCCTTATCAGAACAATCAAGTTACTAATTGTCGGAAAGGTACAGTCAACCTTATCTGACCTGCATTGTAAATAATGAAAGAGAGTTTAAATAGTTATGAATAGTTACTGTTTGATAACCTGTTTAGCAACGCACCCAGTTATTGTAGTAGTTGTAGAACTCATCGCTCGCGCTTAGGACGCTTATATACGACTGTCAATGACATCAATCTCTCACTTATTTAGGTAAATAATAACTATCGTCTTTTTGTCCTATGCATTTACCAACAAAAATAATTCTTAGTGGTCTCTGGCTGGGTATACTCGTAATATTGTATGCTTGTTCGTACCTGTCAGTTCTCAATTTAACCAATTAATACTAACAACTTCGTAACTCAAATAAGAAAATCATTTTATCTGAAGTATAATTCTACTTAAAATCAACTCCTAAGACTTTCTAACTTTTGTTCCGGGGAATGAAGAAAAAATATTAAATTATTTTTCAATTAAGAAGAATATCATTTTAAACGTCATAAGTATTTTTAAAAAAAGTTTAATTAAATTTACCTTACTTAATTCAATAATTTCCTGTATCAAAAGCTGACCCCACACTAGTAAAAAATCGACTAGAAACTACAGGGTTACTACTAATGCCTATCTAAAAACGACAGCAATAAATTACAAATCAACTGCATAAAACCGCTTATCAATCAGTCAATCCGGTCTGGAGATAATGGAACATTTCGGTAGTCATTTAGACATTTTACGAACGAAATAAATGTTAACTGCAGCGCCCCGCGGATTGAAACTATAAAACCTATTTAAGAACCATCGCTATCAAAAATCTACTGTAGAAAACTGCATGTCAATCCGTCGAACTCAAGCTGTTCTAGAGGTAGGTACATGTGAACATTCGTTTCCGAACACACAAACATCCTCTCACCCCAAACGCATACACCTTTTCCGTTCCGTCGCGGGTAAAAAATAAATCCTTATTCCCTTAGTCACGACATCAACAGTGAACGGCTGGACCGGTTTCACTGATTCTTTTATGTTGTTTTTTATGGTCTGGAGAAAGTACACATATAAAAGAAAAATTAAAAAAATAGTGTACGGACCGATTTCGATTATTTATACTTTGTTTTATTCGTCAACGCCTGTAATAAGATAATAACTATTAATATTATGGGGCCGAGGCAGGACGAGGCCGGAGGCGAAACAAAGTTCGCTGGGACTGCTAGTTATCATTTAAAGAGTTAAAAACCAATGAGGATCTCAAAACTAAACTTGAATGAACGACTGCAATAACGTTAACGTTATTTTGCTTTAGTTGCGTCACTAGGCGGGCGGGGCATGATATAACGTTATCGTTGCGGCGTGGTTTTCAAGTTCGTCGTTGCTCGCTCGCTCGCTCTCATTCATTCGTTTCGGGCCGCGCGCGACTTCCGAGACCGAGCCCGAGCGAGATCGATGTAGGTGGGAAACACTGTTGTGGTGACTTGTGCGAAGCGTCGAATCAAACTAAAATCCACGCAAATTGCGCCGATACTGTTGTATTGTTCATTATAGTGATAACCTGTGTTAAATAAGTGACGATATACCGAAAATACAGTGTCTGTGATAACTGCAATCAGCTAATAAAAGGTATGTTAATTACAATCACGTCATACTTATTGTACTGCGAATGGAATAAACTCGAAAAGAGGCAGGTTTTAATGTGTGACGTGAATTAAAATAACGTTAAAATCAATACCAAATTCTTCCGATCCAATATTATTTTAAGGCGAGATTCGTCCTTGCACACTGTCCTTACTCGCGATTTGTGTGGGAATTTGGTCAACATGACGTCACTAGGACTGAATTATAAACATAAAACTTTCGGATGATCCAGTAGCCGGGAATACAAGGTCATTACTCAGCTTATATGTAGTAAACATGAATTGGCAAACGTTTTAAAAGCTCTATTTATAATGTCACTGTTTTGTTGGGGGGCCCGCCCTGATGCCGCGGAGGTCGCGGCGCCTCATTGCATTCCGAATAAAATGATTCTGACTAATCATTGATGATTAGATTTTTCATAATTACTTTCTTCTCTGAAACTCGTACACATCCATGCATAACGATATCTCATGAAGCAAGGGGGCAACTTTTCTGATTGTTTTACATGGATCCTGATTAAAATAGATACAAATATTTCTAAGATATATTAAATCATGAAATTTTCTATTGTTCGTAATTTTTTTATTGATCCATCATAACAATTAAGTTGCCGTCATACTTTGTGCATATTTTTGCTTGTTATATCTTATTTGATTTTGTAATTATGTTAAAGCATTCTAAGTTTTTATTCATTTACTTCAGTGTTCTTTCATTGTGTTCTTCAAATACATGTTAATAATGCAAACAAAAGCGTACATACATAAAAAAAAAAAACATTCTAGTCTTGTCTTTTGTTTTTTGGTTCAGCCTTGGTGGAATTTTAGCAAAGAAATTCAATGTTTGTATCCCGAGAAAGTTAACAATTTTTTTTAGAGCACTGAATGACTATACAGCTGACATATTTGTTCTGACACATTGCCTTCAGTGCTGTCATCATAACATTCAATTGCTTCCTCCTTCAAACCTTGCTGAAAATTTTATTTATCTATTCGTCTATCCTATTAGCATTATCAGAGTAAATGTAATTTTCTTCTTTCTGGAATGATGGCAGATCAATAATCTATTATAATAAAAAATAATAAGCAAACCCACAACATTAATGTTTGAAGGGGAGAGGCCAGAGGCCTCATTCATCAAACAAAATATTATAGTTCTGAGTCATATTTATTTGTTTATGCCAGTGTTCTTTTAATTTATTTGCTCTGTATGTCTGTTGTGTTATGAAGCAAGTGCTTATGACCTTGACGCTGTGTCAATTATGCTCTGCGATATTTCTCTATTTTTGCCCAGATATGAATCATCAGCCATTTAAGGAATGTGGTGCTTGCGTCAGTTTTTTATTTCATTGTGCTTGACCATAGGTCAAAGAATATGAAGTAAAATACATGTAGGTGTAGCTTTACTAGATTCTGTGAAGTACCTAACATTTATTATGGTATGACTAGTGACTACAGCACTAATTTGCACATGCTGTTGATTACATCACTTTAAGTATCATCACAGATGCAAACAAGGATAACAAAATTGAAGATTGATATTTGTATTAGCTACAACTAGGTAGTAACAACCTAGTTAGCATGTACACTCACCAACCTATATTTACCAAATGAAATCAACGGTAATTGTAAATGCTAACAAGATATTTAAGATCGGGGCTAAACGGTGCGTGGGTGGTGAATATAGTCATGTACTAATAAAAGAGGAGGCATTGAATCACCTACAGAATAAATGCATGTGCTACAGCCGTGCCTTCGCGGTCTATAACTATCTAATATGAACCACTAGTAGGTATACTATTTGCAAAAGCGAAATTATTTCATAATTACAGCAGTTGGAATAATATTACAGTTAACATGGGCACATGCAGATGATGTCTTGAAAGTGAAATTCTTAAAGCAATGTTCGAATCTAAAGGTATACAATAAATAAATCTGACACCTGTGCTTGTAATACCTATAAGGTATTAAACACTGTTGTTTGTCAGTGATTATTCAGTATTATTGTGACCGAGGTTCAGTAAACATGAATTGCTCTGATCCGCATAATAGTAATAATTCGCACACCTTTTCAATAAGGTTTTCACGTTGTGACGTGTTCAACAGTACCGAAAAAGGGTAAACATATTTTATTACTTGAAACAAAATAAACTTCAAATATACGACAGTTCGTACATTCCCATTTTGGGTGAGGTGTTGGACAACTTATCTCATTGCACAAAACTCTCGATTTCTGCATCGAAACCAGTTTTTCGCATATAATTTTAAATGTTCGTTGCTTTATTTTTCTTTATTATTTCTTTATTAAATGCACATGCCGTCTTTTGCTCAGCGACTGTAAACATGTGATTGCGGCGTTAGCGATTTAATCGGTTTAACTTCCGAATTACCGGTGTTGCGTCATCTAAAATAGATTCAGTGTATTGTGGTGTGGATTCTATAGACTATTTTAGAGGTTTCTCATTGTGTTTTCCAGTTCGGAGCGGTCGAAGGTCCGCGTGTCGTTCTACCAAGGGGCGCGGCCGCAGTGCGTCTCCCCCCCTCCGGCGCAGGAGCCCCACGTGCTCTACGCAGCCCTATTGTCAGCCGCCGCAAACGCCGACATGACTGACCACGCCATGTACAATAGACAAATCAGGTATGTTAAACTCTTGTTCTTCCTAGTCTTCTTCTTGAATGAAGGTCGTTGGTGAGTCTTGATGGATAATCCACAGAACTGATTCATCATGCTGTCCATCCCATCCTGACTTCGGCTTGTCTGAGTAATCGAGAGACCCGTTATTACTACTCTTAGTCTTTTTCCTTTCACTTTGAAGTTTTTACAAACTAACAGGCTTACTAAAATACGCTTAGTAATAAGGCTTGTGGTGGAACTGCTCGCTCTGACGGTCAGCACTAGCGTTCTCCCTCTCCTCTCGTTGCAGCGTGGTGTTTTATAGCTTGCAGCCATCCCTGATAAATAAGCTATCCATTTTTTTATATATGATCCGTCCAGTAGTTCCTGGTATAGCACGTTCAAGCAAACAAACATTCGAAGAGATTTGATAATATTTCATCATCACCAAGGCTCGCTACTAGACTCGTCGCGCTCAGGTCGATCTAGTACACATAGAGTAGAGCCTCAGTCGGTATCCTATGTGAATGGAATTTTTCAAACTGTCTTTTTATTGGCAGAAATGGTGAACCTTCTAGTAAGCCCGTGTAGCCTTAGTCATGACTCATGAGTAATATTGAACAGAAAAGTTATATTAGTCTATTATTGATCTTCTTATCAAGCTCAGACGAGATAGGAAAACGCAATAGAATGGTGCAGCGTCCCACAGTTAAATGGTGATTGGCCTAATTGGTGGAAATGCATTGCGTACTTAGCTACCGTCAAATGCGATGCCTGCTGTTGTTATTTTTCCTCTCCACTAACGTTCTTAGAATAGCTTATCTGTTTTTTAATAATCTATGTGAAGTATTTTTTTAACTTTCGCGTTGCATTATAACTTAAAACTTATAACATAACTACTACATAATATGCAACGCGTATAGACCCGCATTTTAAATCTTTTTGAAGGATTTCAATAAGGTCTCAAGTGTAATATAAATATTGTTGTCCCAGTGGACGATTCGTACTTATTACGTTGACGTCAATGTGACCTTACGTGAGATGATTGGTTAGTAAGCTCCAGAATTAGCATCAAAACCTCATTCTTAAACCAACCCAACCTTTATACTTATGCCAATGTACCTAGTTGGTTTCACATACGCTTAAATGTCTCTTATTTTGTGACACAGTATATGTGCTCGTTCCGTAGCAGTTAATCTAAATTTCAGTTTGATAGCGTTCGCTTTGCGTTCAGCATGTTATTATATCGTTTCCCCCAGTCTTTATGGGACCTTCAAACGTTTATGTGCACAGTTAAAATAGTTCATAACACAGTTTCTATGAAATTATAAGCGTGTCGAATCCGCGAAACAACATTGAACTTGTAACGATTGCGTGATTTATGAGTTTATAATCGTTATGATAAGTGGGTTTCGTGATGCGGCAATGGTCCTAACGTCCGCACTAATGCATTTGTATTAAACGAGAGTGGTTTTCATTCATTTTGCTATGGTTGGTACGGTGGAAAGTTCGTCACAGTCGTCTCGAGGGCTTCTGTCTAACGGCAAATTCAGTCGAGCACGCTTCACTGCGCCCGCACAATTGAGCCAGTTCGCTTCCTAATGCAAACCAAATCCTGACTGTACTACGCTTAAATAATGATATTATCTTCCACATGTCCATGAAATATAAATATTGGACATCACATACATTGCTCTGATCACAAAGAAAGTAGCTAATGCACTTGTGTTATGGAAATCAGACACAACGGTGGTACCACAAAACCCAGGCCCGAGACAATATAGATAATTTTGATTTTTATATTGACCCGACCGGGAATCGAACCCGGGACCTCGGAGCGGCGACGCCTTGAAACCAGCGTGCGTAGCCACTACACCACGGAGGTCGTCAAACTTGCACACAATTCAAAGATGAAACAATGGCGGTCTATCATAACGTTTTATCAGTAGCAAAATATACTACTACACAGGTACTTGTCGTAGATTATATTATAATAACAAAAAAAACGGCAGTGTGACATATTGCGAAAGGTGATATTTGAGTAGGTACTATTAGTTAAAGCGGTAAATCTTAAACCATATTTTATTTCGTTTACTCAATACGTAGAAACGTTTCGTGTGAAAAGTTTGTTACAAAATGCAAGTTACGTGTTATACGAGACCCGTTGCATTAAATTTCAACTTGCAAATTAAAAAAAATATTATTTGTACGTATTCCGTTTTTCGGTCGGGAATACCTACTCTGTGGATTACTACCACCTATGTGTTCGTATGTAAATACAAACAAACAATAGTTCAACGCCAATCACTTAGTAAGTAAATTATGCACGGAAAAGTAAATGACTTCTTTGTCGAAGTTATGCAAGAGAGTGAAGTTCAAGGTTACCAATACATATATGTATATTTAACGTTCCACTAAGTGCAGAGTGCATTATTTACAGGCTTTCAGTAACTCTATCAAATATATCCTTGTAAACAAAGCTTGTTGACAGAACTAACATTGTCTAATGCAAAGAAAATCACCTTCAGTGACGCTAGCCGCGACGACATTAACATTTTATGGTGAGCCATAAAATCTACGAAAGTACACATGTTATTCACATAGTTCTACTACAAACGTACCTGTGACCCGGCCTTGATTAGGTCGTCCTTCCTACACAAGAAAACAGATTACAAAATTATTACCTACGTTAAAAGGAAAGTCGTAGCAAAAATAGTTTCAACTTGTAAATAAGATGTGGAAAGAGTATCGCATTGTAATGTATACTAATATTATAAAGCTGAAGAGTTTGTTTGATCGCGCTAATCTCAGGATCTACTAGAACGATTTGAAAAAATATTTTTGTGTGGGATTTACTTATTAATCGAGGAAGGCTTTAGGCCTAAAAAATATCTCGCTCCGACGGAAAGGGAGGAAACAAACTCATAACCCGCGGCTTAAGACGCAGGGACGGCTAGTTATAGAATAAAATGGTTAACAGTATTATCACTAGGACATATCATTAAAATAATGAGATTTTCCCTATTTTGATTTTGCGTTTGAAACAATAAGAAGGACCTTTGCTTCTGACTTCACTTCGTAACGTTTAGATAGAGATACCGCCATTATCTGTTTCATGTTTTTGATACGAGAAGAGCCTACTTTTCAAAAAGAGATAGCGTAGCAACATTTGCCGATTGTAATTTATCGTTTTGCATTTGAATATACGAAATTATCAAGTCTTACGTGAGTGTTATGTTGATTATACTATTTTCAGTGTCGTCGCAAAACCATATCAATATCAGATAGACATAGCGATCGTGTGAATACGATAGATGTTTACTGTCACAGATATGAATACATTCAAGAGGTGTATTGAGATTCATGAAGGTCAAGTCTGGTGATCGTGAGCATTATGTTTTCAAATCAACAGGAAAGTGTTTGAAAAACACATTTGAAATGTAAAACTGATGCACTACGTCGTAGAAAATGAAATCGCTTTGTTTTCTATTCATTTTTATCTGATTTGACATTCTATTATATGTTGATTTGCAGGATTGATTAGAAACATGAGTGTTGGTTTCAAGGTTAGGCCTGTGGTTAGGTAAACAAAGTAAGAACCGTAACCATAAACCATTTCCTTATTTATATAATCTTTTGTGCATTACTTAAAAAGCCTTCATACGCAAATTTACGTAAAGTTAGTATAGTTAGTCCAACATTAATGGGATTTGGGAATCTTGAAAGCAAATTACTCAGATGTACTTTGGAGTCACGAGAATGTGCTACGCATCGAGCATCTGGTGAAATTTGTATGGACCTGACTTTAGTGTTACAAAGCCTTAAGGCTTACGTTGGGCGCCGCGGTTCGCACTTAAATCAAACTTATGGCGTTACTTAGAAGCGATTTTTCACTTGTCGAGAACTATCGTAGTTCTGGAGCGTCTGACGCGGCGTTTAAAGCGTTGGGCGCGTTTGGCTTTATTTTTCTATATGTTTAAGTTTGCGAGTGGAATGACGCTGGCTGCTTCACGCGCCGTACACACGGTAAAATGCATACTTCAGGAGGCCAACATTTTTAAATGAGACATGCTATAAGTAACATTCTTTGGTGCATATAAAACATCAGTCCCGCATTACTTCTAAGCCAAATAAGTAAAAAAAGTATTTTATTAAATTTCAAATCACCACTCCGTGCGCGTGAATGCAAATAGCAAAAAATAATGAAATACATACCTTTTTATGCTAAGTGTCATTTTTTCTATTATCAAAGGTCTTTGAGCTAAATTGCGAATGGATTGATGGGCAGAGAAACATGGCAGAAATATGAGAGTTCCTTGTTAACTAAGGGAACCAATATGGGTTCGTTTGGGTTTTTGAAATTTAATATACTTATAAACTACTATAACGCGAATGTAAATATCAAGTTCTTAAAGTGGTTCTAAGCGGAACTTTTCTTTGTAAAACTGAAGAAACATATTCTGTATGAAAAGATAGGTTCGGTGTATAAACATTAGTATTAACAAACTCGATTAAAACAGCTTGAAAATATAATAGTTCACATCCTTACCTTCTGCATATAAAATATTGTAAATTTTCTGAAACACAAACAATATAATAGGTAAGTCGGCTTCCTTGTATCGTGAGCGAAATATCACACTTTTTATAACGTCAACTTTCTCTACCCTGTAACACTGTTTTTATCAGTGAATTAAACATCCAGTCAGATCGATGGAACAACTAACAGACTTGACAAATACACAAGTTTTAGGCAATAAGCCTTAAGTTTATTAGTTCGATTTATGGCCGATTAAAGTATGTATTTTACCGTATGAGCGCCGCCTTAGGTACCGGGAAAACGCCTGACGGACTGCGGGAAGCCACGCCGCACGCGCGGATAGATGCCACGCGTCTCCTGAATTGAGGCCTTTTACTGAACCCTTCTAAATTATAAAAACTAACATAACCACTATTCCCACAGTACGGAGAGTGGGTGGGACAACCCTTTCCGCCCGGACGGCGATCTTAGCCGCGAGGCGGACGAGATAGTCTCGCTGATCAAGGGCGGGAAGCCGATCACGCCCACGCCGACCGCCCTGCCGCAGCTGCCGGCCTGCGAAGAGAGCGAGGAGAAAACGCATGCCAACGATGTTAGCGTGAGTACAAAAGTCAAAAAAGTCATTTGCTTTAGCATAAATATCATGATCATCATTAATTTGCATCATCGTTAAAGTATATACCAAAGCCGGGCCCAGATTGCGTCTTTGTAGTTTATATTTAAAAAATCTTGTTTGAATTACAATTGCACTGGTTTTTTAAGGGTAACTTAGTAAGAAAGGATTGAATAACTTTAGTAAAATATAACAATTACCTTCTGTATGTATCAAAATGAATGTAGGTAAGGTGCAAGAACTCTGCAATCACAAAACATACCTCAAAATATCTAATCTGCCATTGAATTCCTCGTAAACCCCTAATAATTAAAAATATATTTATTGTCTGTATTCTTTTAAATATTTATATGTATTTTATTTAACATTTTGTAAAGACGCATGCAGACGCAAAGTGGGACGAGATTCTATAGAGTTTTGGCCAAGATCCTTTAAAAGCTGGGCTCTTGTTGGTAAAGTTTTTTTTCTATCAAAGAACTACAGTTTTTATAGAAAATAAAAACTCCAAATTGGAATAGATAGATAGTGAAGTGGTTTCCCTCTGGCGTTCTACGCCGCATTTTTGAACCGAGGGTTTCAAGTTTCTAAAGGCTCTGGCAAAAGCCTATATATATCTTCAGCCTTCTGCCAGTAGTGATGTTGCTGCTACCCAATACAAGGGAAACTCTTATTTAATGGCAGCGTTTCCTTGCCATTGAATATTGTAGCTTATAGAAGCCTATCCCACTAGACTACTACATTCTAGTAATCCAGCTGCTGTTTATGTGAGTACCTGCAGTCTACAGTACGTAGTCTACCTGATCAAGGGCGAGAAGGCCATTACACCCACGCCTTCCCTGCCGCAGCTGCCGGCCTGCGAAGAGGAGACTACCCATATCAACGGTGTCAGCTTATGTAACCCGTCCGTATAAAAAGTCTACCACTGGTTTAGGGAACTTTTGGGCTAGTGAAAAGTAGAAATAACTCAGTGTACCTGTAGGTATGTATGCAGCCTGTGTCATCAAGACGCATGTCAACGGCGTGAGCCTGAATATGTCTGCATAAAACCTTTTGCCCGCTGCAACCCCTCTAGCCAGGATCTACAAAGTTAGCTTGTGACATCCCACTGCTGGGCAAAGGCCTTACCTCAACTATGAGGTAATTTGAGCCATACTCCACCACACGTTTGCAGGGCAAGCGACTAACCCTGCTGTCAGATGTTGTCAAGCCGCCCATAAAGCCTCTGACTAGGCTTAACGACTAATATCAGCCGATATTAGCCGGGACCAACGGATTAACGTGCCTTCCGAAGCACGGAGATGCTCTTGATGTATGTCACTTATATGGTCGGAATGGTCACCCATCCAAACACGACCGCGCCTTAGGTTGCTTGACTTTGGTATCACTACCAAAGCGGAGCTTCCACTGCGCTACGAGCACCACTCGTATAGCACGTACGCTACCACTGCATTGGGATAATAGTAAGCTAGTGGTGAGAAGAAGCAGCGCAATGAGCTCAGACATTACCGCTCGTCACTAAGGTTGGTCACATCATATCCATTCGCAAAATGTCCGATTCTCCAATTCCCAGTTGGTTCAGTTCGTAATTGGTCTAGTTCGCAAACGGTACAGCCTGTACTCATCAAGGTAGGGAAGTTATTTAGTTTAATCATACATACACATAGAGAGATACAGCCTGTAATCTCTCTGATGAAGCTGCCTGGCATGCCTATCACGCCCACGCCGTACACCATAGAAAAAATGAATAAGGTTAGAATGGTTTTGATCGTTCGTTTGTATGGGAACCTGTGTCGCCGGTGGGAGTTACCGCGCTGTTACTGCAGTGATAAAAGTACCAATCAATGAATTAACGCACCAATATCACAAACCAATCACAATTTCCGCTAGGAGCTCTGTGATTGGTGTAATTAGTACTTGAAACCAACTACCAATCACAGAGCTTCTAGCGGTGAAACCTACAATCATCATTCAGATACGTTCGTTCTTTTATGTCAAAATACGAGTGATGTGGTAAAGGTCGATTATTATAAATTCAATTACCGATGTAATGTTGTTTCTCTTTGTGAATAAACATGTAGGATTTAAGTTTGAAATAATTTGGATAATTTAACAGCTCATTTGATCGCAACAAAGGGTACTACTATTGCCTTTCGGTAAAAATAATAGAAGAAAAAAATGAGTTGCTAAACGTTACTTGAAATAGAGTAACTTATACCTTTAAACATTAGTTTCTAAAAATAGTTCTATTAGTAGAATTGAATCATTCTTTGTATAAAGAATTAGTAATATTACTTATATACGACAAATAGATTCCAATGTAAAGAAAAATGTTTAAAGGTATAAAAGCATAAAGGCCACGGTCTACATTATTCAGGTATTATATCTTATCATGCTATTTATTCATTTGTATTTTTAGCTAATACCATAAAGCCGAAGAGTTTGTATGTGTTTAATCGCGCTAATCTCAGGAACTACTGGACCAATTAAAAAAAAAGTTTTTGTGTTGGATGTCTAATTTATCGAGAAAGACTTTAGGCTTGAACTTTACGCAGGGACGGAAGGGGAGAGAACAAACTCAAATCGCAAATAGTTAAGATTACAATTAAAAAAATACAATATACCTTTAGACGTATGGTTGACCGGTATAGAGTGCTTTTGGCATTAAGTCCGCCACATGTACAATTTTATGTTTCGTGCATGTGCAAGTTGTCAATAAATAAATATGACCCAAGTTAGTATGATGGTTAAGTTAAAGAAATGTACAGCTGCATTATACAACAGTTAACCTTGCAGTGCTTTTGTTCGCATTTAAATCACATCACCAAAGGGGTTTTGCAGAGGTTTGTTAAATTATACACAAACCCACAATAAGTGTATAGCTGACTACAAATAACTCTTACAAAAATATTTGTATGCAGGGTTATTGATAATATGACCGGATCCTTTTAAGAGTTGATGGGGGAGCTCATTTGGGACAATCTTGATCCCAGAATATACTTTCCAAAACTCAACCATTTTTAAGGAAATTTTCTTTTTAAGTTTTTGTAGGAAAACGAGATTTCGAAATTATGATAAAATGAATACCGAATGATTTTAGATGCTTTAAGAAAATATCAACCGATACTAGCTTACTAGCTTAACGTGCTTCATGAAGCACGGAGATGCTCGTTGTTTAGGTCACTTAATACCTCAACACCCGAGCGGTCGCATGCGACCGCATAACAATAGAATACCTATTGTGTCTCGTCCACATACGCTTGAGGGATTAAATATGGTCGGTATGGTTACTCATTAAAACACGATCGCGCCGTAAGTTGTTTAACTTCGGTATCACTGCCGAAGGGAGTAGATTGTTGACAGTAAACCAATGTAGAACTTGTGAAAGAGTATTGAACACATATCGATTTTAAACTGTGAATTGTCGTACCCTATTTTACAAATAAATAGACCAAACGATAAATTAAAATCGAAGATAATAACAGCGAAAGTAGAAAAGTTGAGGATTAAGCAGAGCGTCTTTGCTGAGTTATATTTTTATTGCAGGAATACGTTATTTTGGTAGCACGAATTAGAATATAATACTTTTTTTTTTTCAAATAGCTCTAGTAGTTCCTGAGATAAGCGCGTTCCAACATATGAACTCTTCAACTTTATTGTATTTATTTTATCATTATTATGTTTCAAATAATTAATAAACAAAACTTATTTTTATCTTTTAATACATCAGTAGGGGGGAAATTACCATTTATCGATAATTTTACTGTGCTGTGAGCTACATCCCTAGTGATGCGTATACAAGCAAACAAAGCAAATTGGACGCGATACATTGCGTGTTAAGATAGCAGATTTGTTAAAAATATGCGTGGACAGTCATCAATGAATATTTTTTTTTGAACTTAGTGCAAGAAAACCTCATCATGTGAAATATCATAATTAAAAAGTGTTTTTTTGCAAATAATGTCGAAATAACTACGTATTATTACTCACCGGTGAAAAAATACACTTTCTCTCTCATTTTTTATGACCTGGCTTCACGCTCTTCAAGTAATTATAGCAAAAGACGGCATTTTTGACAAAAAATAATGCAACGCTCTTGTCACGCGACTGAAGTAGCTACGGCTCAATGCAGGCATATGCCTACAATTAAGCTCGCTGCCGCACTGACCGGGGCCATTCTAACCTTATTCATTTTTTCTATGCCGTACACCCTGGCGGGTACCTGTAGAATCATCGAAATAATAATGTAGAATGCAGCCTGTAGTCTTCATGAAGGGAAGACATCACATAATGTCTCAGCTGCCGTCCTCCGAAGAAGCCAAAGAGATGGTACATGTCAACGACGTCAGCGTATACCTGAAGTATATTATGTACTCTCCCAGTTCTAGGGCGGGAAGCCATCACGCCAGGCGACTGCCGAACGAATTGGTGTGACTATTACAACATAACTGATACTTTGACTCCGTTCAGAAAACGAACACGCGTTTACGATTTCATACAGTAAAATTGGCCGTGTGAATGAGATCACACAGATGTGATTATTCTATAGACAATATAAAATGAAGTTAGTTAACAACTCGTGTTGACCGCTCGTCATCATCTAAACGGGACCTTAAGGACTTCTATTTTAAGAAAACATGTTCAATCAAACAGTCCTGTTTATTTCCCCGAACGTTTGTCTGGTAAAACGATGCGCCAGACAATGAGGTCATTTTCCCGCAGACATGTGGGCGATGTTTTGCATAGCTATAATCTTCACTGTCACGTATTTTTCTGATTGTGTAATCTTGTTATTACTACAGCCGGATCCGATCATTTGTTGGTTTAGTTTTAGCGAACTATTGGATGTGCACTCAATATCCCTGGCAAAATTCAAAGCTGTAGCTCCGATATTATTTTCTCTATTGATTTTGTTGTTATCATTTATTATTGGTGTTAGATAATAAATATTAGTCATTCATAACAATTAATATTAATTTAGTTTATACTAGGCACAGTCAATAAACATAGCGATTCTTTCTTAAATAATGTAAGTCATAAATGGCATTATTGTTTTTATCGTTAGTATACCTTATCAATAAAAAAAACGTCGCGAGGACTTAAGTCTATAGTTTCGTTATTTCTCCATTACAGGCCAACCCGCCCTCGCCGCAGACGAAGGTAGCCAGTCCAGTGCAGCAGAGCACCCCGAAAGCGATGAACGGCACGAAGAACGGCACTGCCGTTCCAGACCTCCGCGCCGGTCAGGTGGAGGTCCAGCGCTCGCCGCCCCAGGAGCCGCAGCAGCCGGAACACGTCACCCTCAAGAAGAAACCCAAATGCAAGTGCTGCGTCATCCAGTAAGCACCCCAACGCTGAAGGTAACACATGCAACAACACAATACTACAGGTGTTTACACGGTGCTCTTTCATTTTCCAAGCTGATTCTACTCGTACGTTCATATCACGCAACAGGATGGATTTATGAGATGACGTACTCGGGTGATCTGTTCGTATTTAGGGTGAATTGACGAACCAATTTTATGACCTACTCCTGTAGTAATAGACGCCATATTTGGCCACAACTTTCATCACCTTGAACACCTTTGCGAACAGATCATGTAAGTACCACTATGCTAATACTATGAAAGAAACAGAAAAGTGTTCTGAGAATTGCACTCGAATTGATCCTATAAGACTTTAATTTGACTCTCAAATCACTGATCTCTTTCTTCTATCATAGTTGAACTTATGGCTATTTGATCAATCTCAAAAACTCACCCTGCATTTAGAAATTTATAATAGTCCAGGATATCTGTGTTCATTGTGCTATTAACATAAAAGTCTGGCTCGTACATTTTGTACTTCTTTTAACGAGTAGCGCTGCGTCGAATAGCTTACACCTTCTTCGAGGTTTCGTTTTCAATTCTGTTAATATTGTTTTTTTGATAATTTTATATGCTAAGTTTTTATTAAACTTTTTGATAGGGTACAAACTTAAAAGTATTTTTGTTTAGCTAGTCTGAGCTGAGGAGAATGTTTTGGACGTTATAATATTTCAGATTCAGACTAAAGTATTTGGGGATGCGACGATAGTAAGTGCACGTGATTTTAGTAACTTGATTGTCATCAGAGAATCTCGGCAAGGCTGCTAGCGAGATAAGAGCTTGCTATTTATGAGAGAATAAGAAGTTGCTCTAATTTATCATAATAAAATTTAGAAATACGACAAAAATTATACAGTTCTGCTCATGTCAAAACAAAACTTTCTTGATTTGGAAATCATGTCATAATTTATTTAATAACTGTTACTTTGACGTTGAATCTATGTTGAATAATATTTATTGACATAATTTATATGTATATTTTTATATCTTTATTTGTAAAAAAAGTATTATGAAAACATACAGAATGGTAAATCGACTATTGGTAATATCAGATGTTTATGACCTGTGGGACTACTCTTGATCATATAAAATTGGATTACGAATGTTAGTTCCTTGTAGACTATTAAAAATTGTTTCAGTAGCTGTTAGTAATAATGATAATCGTAGTTACGCATTCTCCTGTGGTTAATTAATGATTATATCTAATAGAGTTTTCAATATGTTGTATACCTTGAAACACAATAGACTATGCTTTTGTGTTCGCTCATCATCCGTCTATTTTCATATCAGTAGTTCCACAGAAAAATGTGATTACTTGTAAACTGTTACTACCTACTGTTGTTAGTTTTTAATCTAGTAACTCTATAGCCAGCTTGCGCCGCGCACCCGTGCAGGCCTTGTCGCTAACCAGTTCACGAAACAAGACACGAGTCTAGTAATACTTTTGATAAAATTATGATATAAGACTGCATTTCATTTGGGTATAAATTGTTTAACAAGGTAACGGGGCAAGAGTTTGTGGAACTGGTTAGTGTCAACGCACCACCATCGACAAGTTTGCTACCTACGTGTAAATATTTGCTGATGGCGGACCTAGGTTGCAAGCCATTTATAAGTGCATGACATACTTCTTTATAATTGAAGGATAGTTAATAAAATATATTTAAAAATACTGATTGGCTATTTTCCTTAAAATCCATAATCTTATTTAAATAAAATTTAAGAAATGCATTTTCATGAGATAAGCAGAACGTGACATCAAGATGGTTTCCCTAAACAGCGGACCGTGTAAAGATTAGGCGTTAGAAGTGCTCTTCTAATAGGAAAAGCGACGATAAGGTAGATAGGAAATTAGACAGGACATAGTTGAAAATTCCGTCTTGATAGTTTTGACAAATGTGAATTGATTTCGATCAGGTTTTGTATTTAGTACGCGCTGTTAGAGCAGCAAGGTGCCCCAGCTCGCAGGAATCTGTCTAAGGTAGGATTCACATCGGACGGCGCGCATCGGAGCGCGCTTACTCAGCCGTAAAGAAAATAGTATTTTATTAGCAGTTCTTAAAGTCGTAATTGCTTACGACTAATACATTTTCAATCCGGACGGATGCGGGAGCATGCGTTGGAATTACGATTTTAAGAACTGCTAATAAAATACTATTTTTTTTACGGCCGTGTAAGCGCGCTCCGATGCGCGCCGTCCGATGTGAATCCTACCTAAGCCTCGCGTAGAGTTGTTGCTCGCTAGACATATTCATGCTCGGCTAATCTATGTGAATGGTAAAAGAAATAGCGGCGTAGATGCAACTAGGATAGCTTGCTGTATATACTTTTGTACGATCCATAATCTTTTTAAAAGCTGCTTTAGTCAATCTGATACAAAGAAATATCGTCCCGTGTTACATTGATTCCATGTACTAACAGTAAGAATGAGATAAATAATCTGCACTAGGATATTAGCCTTCCGCCGTATATGCAAGCGTCCATTTCTGCAATAGGCAGATCACCGCTACATTTTATAAGCATAAATCACAGTCTTCGTTCCACCGTGGTACGACGAAGCTTTCCTTGAACTTATACATTTAAAATCTCATTTTACATTCTTACATATTTCTAGTACGTTTACTGCTTGTTAATTAATGTCTTGTTATTTTACGACGATTAAAACAAATTATAAGTGTGTTTATTTCGGGCACAAAATTGACATGGTATTTATGGGAGTCGTTATACCAGTGTTACGTATACTTATTGTGTTATTTACACTTTATTTCTGGTGCTTATACAGGCTGTATAATATTTATGTATCAATATAGTCTTAGCAAAACTTTTGGTCTCTTTAATATATCAGAGTTTGATCCTGAACTATTGAAGACTTCGAATCGTTCATCATTAATGCTTGATTTACTTACCTTCTGTAAGGTTTTGGGATCGCATAGTTTATAATTATTACTCTAGTTACTCTCATTGTTTGTTTATATCAATATATTCTAGGCCCTGGCAGTATTACGACTCCCAAGACCGTAATATGTTATATAAGTAATTATGTAAAATAATCAATAGTATATATGTTAATGTGATGTATACAATTAAATGTGGGCGTATAGTATTCCCTAATAAAGTTTTTTATTGCTCAGTAAAATACTGACATTAGGGTACTATATATTTTAAAATAGTAGCTATTGTACCACACTCGATGTATGATGATCTTCAATGTTTAAAAAAAATAGTAAAATATTACTGACACAATTAAACAGAACGCAACCCTTACTTTGAATTATATGACTTAAAATTATGTTCTTATTTCAAATTTTTAAGTATAATATACATAGCTGTATCTATGTGTAATAAAATTTAAAATGACATTATATTTGTATGAAATATTTACTTTCTATTTATTATTGTCAATCAATGAATATGTACAAATCAATTACATTGTAATTATTTATATTAAATCTTTGAAGGCGTTCTAAGTGTTATTATATTATATCCTGTTACAATGATGTTTGCTCACTGTTAGTCTGACTAATACATTAATCCGATTTTAGAGCTTATTTAACTAATCAGCTTAAAGCGCGATATAATAATGAACTTCGCTTTAAAAGCTTTCACAACTGTTACAACCCAAAAGCTTCTAGTTACAACCATACACCTGTGACAGAGTTATAGCTTCTTAAAACTGATCGATTCTCGCGTAATTGATGTTTTTTTTGGTTTAAGAATTTAGTGGTTTTACCGAAAAAGAAACTGGTAATATAACCACACGATAAAATAAATATAATGTAGGAAGAAATCGAATAAGGTAAAAGCTTATACCTATAAGCAGTTTCCTACCATCACTTTACAGCTCTCACTAGATGGCGTGAGGAACTTTAGGAACATTTTTTTTCACATTGTCTGAAAACCATAGACAAAGAAAAAAGTTCGTAAGTAATTATTGTAAAATGACCTTTAGATTAACAATATTTGTCTTAATATTAGTCTGTTATAATAAAGTACGTTAGCAAATTTGCCGATGATATAGTCGTTGTGGTAAAGACGCTGGACGATCTTGGCACTATGCTCGAAAACCTTGAACGAGTCTCCCAACAAGTGGGTATGAACCCAGATAAGGCTGAAACTATTTTTATCGTAGAATGTTGTGTTTTTTATATGTGCTTTACTTTAGCCCAAATATTTCAGGAAAAAATATGAAAATAATATGTGACCTCCGGAAAAGCTGGAAAATGACGTCCCATATATTGATCGGTCGGCACAACTCGTGCTTTTTACATACATGCATTTAGTTAGGGTAAGAAAACAAAAACAACACAATTAAAAAACAAGTTAATTATTTTAAGCGATTTTTAGAATTAATAGAAGTAAAAGTGAACATTTTATGAAGTATGATAGTTCACTAAACATTATTTGGGATGTCAATGTATGTTACACTAGCGGTCCCTCGTAATTTCATCTACACATTATGATTTTAATTATGTACCTTTAATTAAGTCGTAGCGAAAGGTTTTCTATTTTATAGCCTTCATCGAAAAGTCAGCTATCTAACACTTTTTTTTTTCAAATCGGTTCAGAAGTTCTTGAGATAGCACACACATATTAGTCATATTCACAGAAACATTATGGCATTATCTTCCTCTTATGCTGTAATAGGTAGTCCAGTCGATAGTATCTTAAATCTTTACGTTAGCTTCTAGGAACAGGGGGCAGGGTCAGGGTCAAACTGGATCCAGGTACACGTATTTTACACACTATTCTTATAAAGTTCTATAGTAACAGGCCTACGAGAACCAATTTTATCAAGATTTCGACCATCCAGCAGATATATTTGTCATAAATTCATGCAGTGTATGAAAATATAAGTACATAAGTGCCATTTTTGCCACTGATGCAGCTTCTATACAGACTAATATTTAGATCAGGACCGTAATAGGGCTGGCGTATATATCTACCGTTTTGCAGTGAATGTCTTGACTGTTGAATTGATGTAAAATCAAAGTAAGAACTTGTAAAACATAGACTTATATGTAACATAGAGGTCTATGTTGTAAAATGGCTAAGAGTCTTCACCTTCACTCTTTGCTGAGTGATGGAACTGCTTTTTTTTTATTGGACACCAATCACATACATTGCTCTGATAAGTAAGAAGCTAATGCACTTGTGTTATGGAAATCAGACACAACGGTGGTACCACAACACCCAGGCCCGAGACAATATAAAAAAAAATGATTTCTATATTGACCCGACCGGGTATCGAACCGGAGCGGCGACGCCTTGAAACCAGTGTGATTAGCCACTACACCACGGAGGTCGTCGGCTTTTGTCGACTTCTTCAACAGATGCACGTAAGATTGTATTAGGTAATAGAGTGTGGCAAATTATGTATCTTCTACTCCAGAATCATCATCAGATACAGTAGTATTGTATTATCTGGTGGTTAAGAAGTTATAACATTCTGAGACCGGGTCATTCCAACTGGAATTCTATGAGTAGATAACTATCTACTCATAAAAATGTTATGCAACGATAATGGTTTTGAAATAACTATCAATATGTTTACTCAAAAATCCTATCCATCATGGTACACCGATAAAAAGGATTTCTCAAAGCAAGAAAAATGGTTCTCTTGGAATATTATGTTATTTTAAGGATTTTTTTTAACACAAGTAATGTTTATTCATTTTTAGTTAATGAAAATCTCAGAACAAAAAATATATTTTCTTACAACATTTTTTAAATCAAGAATAAAAATATTCATTTTAGAATTAAAGTCGATGGTCCGGTCGACTCTATAGAGCCGACCGGACTATCGACGGGTTCACGGAATTGGTGGCAACAAAATAGTGTCCAAATATGAAATTGTTTTTATGAATACTTTAGTGTTTTCAGTTTCTAGTTTTACTTGTGTATTTTTAAATAACCAACAAAAACATGTGGTCCTGACTTTTCTGGGTCATGTTTTACACTTTTCAAAATCAACTTTTTCGATCCCAATAATCAATGATCCTAAAATAACTTACCTTCGATATTTGTTTTTATAGTTAACACCTAACAAATAGTTTTTAAATATACCTAGTCAAAATTTTCCTGAAATATATCACATTTTGAAGTTGTTTTTTTTAACCGACTTCAAAAAAGGAGGAGGTTATCAATTCGACTGTATGTTTTTTTTTTTTATCATGATTTTTTTTTTGTATGTATGTTACCTCATATCTCAGTCGTTTGTCGACCGAATCAAAAAAATTTTTCGCCTACTTAGAGGGTGTACCTTCTAGTTGGTCCCATTTTTTCCATTTTGGGATCTGATGATGGGATCTTGGTGTAATCGAGGGAAACCCTCAAAATTTTAAAGGCAGGAATAGTGTTCCTTTACAAGAATCTTAATGTTGACGTGTTGTTACGTCTGATAGTCAACATTTTGTTGGGCTGAGCTGATGGTGGAACTCCTTAACGCTCAGGAGTTCAGTAATTATTATGACGGAACTTATGATAGGTAATTTGTAGATTCTTAAAAAATAGAATCATAAGGTGCAACTCCCCCCCCCCCCCCTCTTATGTAATCACTAAAAATGAAGAAATAAAATAAACTTTAAAAAAAAGTAAAAACCGACTTCAAAACCAAAATGCACTAAAAAGTCTTAAATAAACTCTTCACCATTGAAAGGAAAGGAATTCGTTTTAGGTAAACAATTTGTTTTTGGAGTCGGTGCCATCACTTTGACCATCAAGCATCAACTATCACAGCACCGACTCCAAAAACAAATTGTTTGCCTAAAACGAATTCCTTTCCTTTCAATGGTGAAGAGTTTATTTAAGACTTTTTAGTGCATTTTGGTTTTGAAGTCGGTTTTTACTTTTTTTTAAAGTTTATTTTTTTATTTGTCAAATCCCATGTATGGGTCGGGAGGTCTATCTGGGTTAAAATGAACATGGAAAAGACGAAAATTATGTCGAGCTCCCTTGTTGTACCTCCACTACAATATCCGTTGGGAACTCAAATCTCGAAGTTGTCGATGAGTTCGTCTAACAGGGACAAGTGATACAATTAGGTAGAGTTAGTCTGAAAAGAGGTCAATCGACGAATCCAACTCGGCTGGGCAGCGTTCGGGAAATTGCGCAAGTGTCATCTTATCTCAACTACGTCAGTGTCTAAAGACGAAAGTCTTCAACCATTGTGTGTTACCTACCCGTGATGACATAGGATTCGAAACATGGTCTCTAATGATGGGCTATGGGCTTTATAAAGAAGTTTAAAATCACACAACGAACGAAGGAGAGGCTATGCCGGGTGTTTCTCTACAGGATTGAATCAGAAATCCTTGAGAAAAAAGCCTTGAGAATCAGTAAGCTCAAGAAGTGGTCGTTGGAGCATGAAAGTTCTAGATTGGAGACCCTTCGACCAATGACGCAGCGTAGGACGTCCTCCGACAAGATGGACTGACGACCTTGTAAAGATCCCAGGATCAAACTGGATGCAGACCGCTAGTGAGCGGTCGCCGTGGAAAGCCGTGGGGGAGGCCTACATTTAGCAGTGGACGTTTCTTTGGCTGATAATGATGATGATGACGTTAGCAAAAAACAATTACCCTCTATTATAATACTTAAATCTTAAGTTTAAAAAGTTATTTCCTAAGTGACGCTAGCACCATCTATTGATGGTATAAATATCTAATGACAAGAAAACATCTCATTAATAGAGTAACTTATAAATGACAAAGTATTTGTTGAGGAAAAAAACTTGATCGTCTCGGTAGCAGTATGTTTGTTATAAAACCATGATCATCGTGTCCTATGGAGTCAAGAAGGCTGTAATGATAAGTCAAACGAAAAAAAATATATTATTACAATATGTTTATTTAAAACGTATAATCTTATGAGTACATCCGTATCTAAAATAAGGTAACTATAATAAGGATAATCAAAACTTAATATCAAAACGTGCAGATCAGTCATTTGTACTGTCCACTAATAAAACTATCATAATATTTCCTTTACATAATTAAGGATTTTTTTCATATCTGCCTATTGGGACCGTACTCGACGACAGCGCCACTAATTTTTGGGGGACGTTGAAATGACAAATGTCTGGCTTACATTATCAAAAGTAATTAAAGCAAAGTTATATCAACTAAATATTCTATTATCCATTTATTCTTTGAAAATTATTTTAATATACAGGGTTTTACAAAATCAACTGCATTCCTTCAAGGTGGTGATTCTTTTCCTAAAATACAACAACTTTTTGTATGAGACCAACATCGAAATCCCAAAGAAATTTTTTGACTTCTCCATACAAACTAGAATCAGCTGATCGGCATTCTAGTATGGGAAAGTGAAATATTGTTTTCGAATTACGATGTTGGTCTCATACAAAAAGTTGTTGTTAATTTTGTTAGACCCTATATAGTGTCGATTTTGACTTATTAATAAAATATAATGCACGGATTCGTAAATTTTTCACTAAAATTGCTTAAAAATAGGTAGGTGGCAGACGTCCCCTTACGTTGTTTTTTGTGGTCACTGTGACCGCTGTCATGGATTCCGGGACCCCCCAACACCCTTGCACACAGCGAACAATGACCAGTACAGGCAAAAAAGTATATAACCGTTTATTCCAAAACTAACTTAAGTACACAATTTACAAATAATCTATTATACCTTATACTCTGATTTTATATAAGATAGACCAGAATGACATTTCAATCGCACTTTTATTTTTTAATGTTTCAAACGTATTACAATAGCGTTGTAACAATTAAATTTGGGCGATTAGTTGAATTTCTGATACGATTTTTTTAATGATGTGATTCAACTTATTTGGATGATTAATTGATGTAAAACGTTGAATACAGCTATAAAGAAACGAAATGCACATATATTTTTGTATTGAGTAACAAAATTCAGTCCTGTTGTCACAACGATAGCGATATTCTTGTGTGACTTTAACATATTTTGACTTTTTACTTCTTTCTCTGAATACATTATTATAAATTATGATGACATTTTTAAGAAACTTAATTTTAAAACATATATTATTTTCGTAGATTTTTTGCAATAGCACTGTTTTATTTCATGCTTATAAACTTCTGCACAACTCAAACTATAACTAGGTATTTAATTATTACAGCCAGCTTCCTACTGCAAGGCAATGGTTTCGTATTTTTATGTTGTATGTCTTAGTTTTATTTTTTCTTATTTGATATAAATAATGTTTTAAGAGCAATAAATAATAATTTTAAAATTTGAAACCAATTATTTATTATTTAGGAAAAACACTATTTTACAATAACGAAAATGTGGCTGACCCACCAATTATCATTTTTGTCTATCTAATTAAAATCAGAGTATATTAACTTAGTTACTAAACATTAAAAAATATCCCGAAAATTACGTTTTAAAATTCAGTCGATACTCTCAACACTACGCATCTTAATTTAATGAAGAATACGTACCTAACGTTGATTGTGATAATATACAGTCGAATTTCTATTTTATAGAACAGTTATTCGAATCCTAATTTCTAAAAGAAAATTGTGGTTAGGAATTAAAATGTTGATGGACGAAACTGCAATATTCTCTCTCTTTTGATGAATATACAAAAAAACAGCTCATTCCATGTAAGCAATTGACTGTCATAAAAAAACAATAAAGAAACTCTTATTAAAGAATTATGAGAGGGAATGAATCATGAATGGCAGATGAATCTTATTCTAAAATAATATCTTTCGCCTTTATACTCTAGTAATGCACACACTATTACTCATAATTTGATAATAAGTCGTATATTATATTCGAGAAAAAATATAACGTGTCTATGAAAATATAATAATAACCTTCATCCGTCGAAGGTGATATCCCTGTACTTAATATGATTGTCATGACACTTGCGCGATATTGTACACAATTTGGTTTGGCTAATTTAGCATTTGCTTACTTGTTTACAGTTTTTGATACTGTTGAGTCATACCGCCAGTTTCACTATATATTTTTTAGTTATTGCTACCTGTCAAAAACTTCCTTAAATGACGTTCAATATTTGAATCGGTTAGTGCTTATTTGCTGATGGTGAAACATGCCCTAAGTTAAGGGTAGAAAGGATAGTAGGCCATACGTATAAAATGGAGCGGACCTATTTTACTTACAATCAGTCAAGATAATACGAATAAAAATTTACATCCGGGCGTCTGAGCCAGGCTCCTAGTGATCTCGCATATCTAGGCTGATAAAGAAACGTAGGTGATGCTGATATATCCAGGTTTCATCGTATGTGACGCAATAGTTTTCTTAGGAAATCGAAAAAACTCAGACAGCCAGAATTTCAGACTTTCCAGATCTCAACTATCAGAGAGTTTTGGGGCGCTGTTTCTTGTAAAATGTGATGTGACGCGTAGAAGCCGGTCATCCGAAGAAGTTTCATCCATTTGAACCAATATTTTTTGAGAAATCATGATAAACAAGTAGTTCAGACAGCCTGATATCCGGTCGTCCAACTTGATTTTCTCTTTATTTCAAGGAATATTATGTTTCGAACAAATGTTTTTAGGATTTTCTGATGTGTCGTTGTTAGTGACAGTTCTCGACCAGATTTGAACTATTGCGTCACCTACGATGAAACCTGGATATATCAGCGTCACCTACGATTCGTTATCAGCCTAGATATGCGAGATCTCTCTAGAAGCCTGGCTCAAACGCCCGGATGTACGCGAATAAAATATGTACTTTATTCGTAGTTTCTTTTAAGTCTTTTCCCACTACAACGTTGCATACCAGGACCGTGCTGAAAGTGTCCGGCAAAAAATATACTAGCACGATCCGTCACTGTCGGATACGTACGCGTTGCATAGGGCATCATACGTTTTCATTTGGCAAGGAAGACCATATCGTGTTGCTTTTCATGCCGGACACGTACCTTTTCGACACAAGTATCATTATATTCATTTGGATTGTTGTTTTTGTTTCTCTTTCTTTCATTGTACTTTGTGTCGAATAAAGTCAATTCATTTTTTCATTTCATTTCATTTCCTAGCACGTTCGGTCACGGTATGGTACGGTGCACCTTAATTCGTACATTCAAGTTAAGTCAAGCCGTGTGGACAGTTTTCATAGGCCTTTAAAACTACAGCTATAATATTCTGTTTGGGATTTTTTAGCACAAAAACACAAGTCAAGTCTATCAAAGAGATGAAGCGATATGTAAGCTCGCTTGGATAGAATTAGAATAAAAGTAGGGCTTAAAGAGTTATTTATCATTATTAACTAAACTCATATGAATGAAACCAATACGTGTATGCTCTAAGCTTAACCGAACAGAAAATTAAAAAAGAAATGAAACCCTTTACGTGCTTTTTCCTATGCATCATCTGTAAAAATTTAAAAACCTACAAATGCGCATTATCAAACCGGCTAAAATAACTCGTCATCACTACAAATGAACAGTACAGCAAACTATAAATACAAATAAAACTAAAGGCCTTGTAAAATGTATAAAACGTACTCTAGTATATAAAATTTGTACAAACGGTGGTTAAACGTGTGATATCTCGACGGCTTTGTTCAAAATCAGCGAGACGTCCATCGGAGGGAAGTTTTGAAGGAGTTTCACGTTGGACGCGAAGTCACTGCTCAGCAGGTTGTCTCTTACTAGCCTGTTTAAGTTAGATACGATATTTATTAAGTCTAATCTATACTTGTAGTTTAAAAGCTGAAAAGTTTGTTTGTTTGATGTATTATAGCCTAAGGACTTCTTCGATAAATAAACTATCCAACACATTTTTTTCCAATCGGTCCAGTAATTTCTGAGATTAGGGTGTTACATTTACAATTACAATATTAGTATACATTTGAAGTGAATGCCACCACAACGAGACTTTTATTCTTATCAAAAAAGGTCACGTTCATCCATTACTGAAACCGCATCTTTTCTAAAGATGGTTCCACACCGCCCGGCGGCATAGCTAACGTACCACGATTGCAAATTGCATACAGTGCGACAAGTGCTCGAATTGTGTAAAGCGATCGTATTCATTTGACAGTTCACAACGTACAGTTTGATCTGTCAAACCCTTTGTTCTTTGCCGTTTGACAGATCATACCGTACGTTTTGAATTGTCAAATGAATACGATTGCTTTACACAATCGCACCCAAGGATCTTTTGGCAGATAGATGAATTGACAGGGATGCGCGGAGCATTCAATCCGGGTAGCCGAAGCAAAAAATCTCCCTTGATTCAGGGAGTTAAGAAACTTTCAAAACTAATATATTTTTTCCCAACCATGGCAAAGTCAAGGAAAAGGGTTCTAATTAATCCAGTAAAAAGCATAATGGTACAGTTATATAAGTTTAACTGATTTAATTATTTAAAACAAAAACTGTAACGAAAATGAAACATCGGGGATACGTTAAGAAAACTGGGGAAATTTCCTGTAAAATTAGGCTACACTAGACCTGATGATTTTCGCCATCGGATTTGTTTGATTGGTTCCGTTTCACGCTGCATCCTAGACTCATATACATTTTAACTTACAAATGAGGCAGAGCAAATGTACTTACAAAATCATGGCACAGCAAATGTAGATCAGGAAGTTGAATCTGTTCTCGTCCGCGAACAGCGAGTCCCAGATTCGTTCAACGTCGGGCAGCGAGAACTCTTGTGAGAGCAGCAGCGTTAACCATCTGGAATCACAGGGAATCTAATATATAAATAAAATTCTCGTGTCACAGTTTTAGTTGCCAAACTCCTCCGAAACGGCTTGACCGATTTTGATGAAATTTTATATGCGTATTCAGTAGGTCTGAGAATCGGCCAACATCTATTTTTCATCCCCCTAAATGTTAGGGGTAGTCCACCCCTAAATTTTTATTTTTATTTTTTAGACAAATTTTTAATTTATATTTTTTTATGATACAACATACAAAAATACATACAATAGTGTTGAAAATTACAAGTAAAATACAAGTTATTTTCAATCGTTCTTTGTATTTTTCAGTAAAATACAGAAACTTTCAATGAGTTCTTAAAATGTATCTTTCGAAAGTTTCGTTTATTACATGTATTAAACGTTGTATTTTTCGTTGTTTTTTAAGGACTTGGAGTAATAAAAAAGACTTTATGATTAAACAATCCTCCTTTAGAGGAACATATAATTTAAAATCATTGAATTGTTAATAACATAAAGAATTTTGTGTTTTATATTTTTCAGCAATTCCATCAAACCCTTTAGCGGCCTATTTACTTGATCCCACTTACCACCCTCATGTGATATGTGCAATACATGTGTAAACCTTAATGACGACGAATATTACTCTGCTACACATTTTAAATCAAGGGTTGCGGATGTATTATCTATAGACAATAGTTTAGTATTTCAGAATTTAGCGGAATATAGAGCCCGAAGTCAATTTTGGAGTAATGCGTTTTTGTGGAGTCCTATTATGAATGTGGAAATTAATTCATCTTCGTCACGTACCAAACTTCACCCACGTGACTGGTGGCTAGGACTGTTTCACTCAAAGCCATTGTCTGCTGTCGCCATAAGAATTTTGAGTAATCCACCATCATCAGCCGCTAGTGAGAGAAATTGGTCTTTGTTTGGGCGGACACCAAAGATCGCAACCGTTTGACAGCTGATCGATTGAATAAATTTTAAAATTATTTTTTGCTTACTGGAATCTGAATTTGTCAATTCTATAGACGGTATCAATGATGTTACTATTGACGAACCAGACGAGGTTCAGGTTGACGATTGCAATAGTGATATTGAATCGTAGAAACACGTTTTTGTAAATAAACACACTTTTCTCCTAATATAAGTACGTAATAAATAATAACAATAAACCATTATCATTGTTTGTTTTTTTTTCATTCAATGTAAATTATGAAAAATACATTGATTAATACACGTTTTATACACGTTTTTACATGTAAACTTGTATTTTTCAAATAGCCTTCAATTTGTATTTTTCCAAAGTTACATGTATTTTACTGGAAAGATTCAAAGATGCGAAAAAAACAAATGAGTATCTTTCGCCATTTTCATCCCTAACATACAACCCTCAATTTTCACCCTTCTACGATCAACCCTTATTTTTTAATAGCCATTTTAGTAATTTAAGGTTGAAACAAAATTCGCTGGGAATGCTTTACTTTCAGTAGGTCTGAGAATCGGCCAACATCTATTTTTCATCCCCCTAAATGTTAGGGGTAGTCCACCCCTAATTTTTAGTTTTATTTTTTGGTCAATTTTTTTATATTCTATTTATTTATCATACAACATACAAAAATACATACAACCCTCAATTTTCACCCTTCTACGATCAATCCTTATTTTTTAATAGCCATTTTAGTAATTTGAGGGTGAAACAAAATTCGCTGGAAATGCTTAACTTTTAAAATTACGGGACTCGGCGGGACGGGGCTGGGGCGGGATGGGGCTGGGGCGGGACTGGACGGCGCTGGGGCGGGACGGGGCTGGGGGCGAAACAAAGTTCGCTGGGTCCGCTAGTTTATATCTTTATAAAATTCTCGTGTCACAATGTTCGTTGCCGTACTCCTCCGAAAATTTGTGAGCATATTGAGAAGGTCTGAGAATTGTCCAACATCTATTTTTC